>JADRCH010007391.1:1458259-1468581 GCA_019843965.1 Rhynchomys soricoides | reverse complement strand
GCAGGTCCTTGGGCTTTGCATAAAATTATTTGCTACCCTGTGCTGCACTGAGTGACTGGGCCTTGGACTCAGCCAGAGCCAGGTGGAACTCTAGTGAAGGAGGGATGAAAGTATCTTGGGCACTGTGCTTTGTGTGGCATGTTTGGGCTAGGCACCTCTCCTTCATGCTCCCTAGAAGGTGACTGCACTCTGTTCTCTTAAATCATCTCATTTAATTCTGGTCAGCTCTAGAGCTGGTGAATTGTTCCTGTGCATGTTCTCTGCCAGGTTGCCAAGGAGAATGGGGAGGAGGCTCCCAGATCTCCACATTTGCAGTTACTACACTACCTCAAGGGAAAATTGAAGTGTAATATTACCTTGCCCCTGAAACACACACACACACTGAGCATTTGGGTAATGTATATTGCAAGAAACTCCAGTGCCTGGGAAGTGTGCATGTCTCTTGGTATGAAGTTACATGTCAGGTCTGGTCTTCAGGGTCCTCCAACATCATTAATCCAGGTGGTTCAGAGCCCTTTTCCCATTGTCCCCGAGTCACAGTGAGTGTTGGTCACTTTAGTCTCACTTTCTTATTGTAAAGTGCATCAGCCTTCCTATGATGCCCTGGCTCTCTTCCCCTCTTCTCCTCACTCCTTTCTTGCTCTGTACTTCTCCCTTACCATACCTGAAAAGGTCATTGAGGAATTTCTATGTCCTAAATATCCATGCTGCCTTCACTGACCCCATGTTTACTCCCCAACCCCAATATTAGCTTGAGAACTCAGATTTACGCAGTCTCAAGTTTTTCTCAGGCTCTTCCGTTTCTCTCTTTGCCACACCACAGCAGTCTATTTTTCCCTACCATCCTTCCCTCAAGATAATTTTAGTGCAGTTTCTAGTTCTTTATTATTCTAGAATGTTTTCAGGTCCTTGCCAATGGCTCCTGTCAAGGTGTGTTAAGTATCTAATTCCACACTCAATACCAAATAATATGACAACCCTTCCTATTGTTTTCTGTATTCTCTAAGTGCTCACTGGATTTTATGGCATCCTGTGATACCCTCTTTTTCCTGTTCTATTCCCCAAATCATGTCATCAGTTTGTCTTCCTTCTTTTTAGTCCCTGCTCAGTCCCTACAACACTTACTGCATTTCTATTCCCCACCCTGTCCCACACAGTCTTGAAATTCCTTGGAAACTAGATGCTGTCTGTTAAGGACTGTCCCCAGCATCTAAATTTGGTCCTCACTTAACAGGTGGACAATAAGTGAACAAAACATTCTTACTATGCTTTTATTTATACTATTTGCACAGTGAGCATATTCACAAGTGTGTTTCATTACAAGACATCAGATACAAGGGAAAGACAGAACAAATCTGTAATCTTCCTCCACTCACATTGTACTGGTTATTCCAAACTTCCTCTCTCAGAGCTACACTTTCTATCCATCACACAATATGACAGAAGGACTTCATTTAATAAGGTTAGCACAGCTGTTAATACCAAATGTCAACAACAGGAAAAAAATAACATAAACTCTCCTCAAGTATATTTAAACATATTGTGATTCTTAATCAACAGTGTTATAAAATGAATACAAGTTTACAATATCTATAGCAAACACTACTTCGAAGTTTAACAATTAGCACTGATCACAAGTACCAAATACAGTGCCCTCCCCTCCCTCCACAACCTTTTGAATTCAGGACCCTGCCTATCTACTCCATGGAGTACTTTGGATTCTCTTTTCCACTCCTAAGGGTCTGCCTAGGATCTCTCTATGGAGCAGAGTAACCCCTAGCACCTGAATTGAGAATAGCCTCAACCTCTGCATCATCATCTGAATCCCAGTCATAGTTACATGGCCAGTCCTTGGAGCATCGGTTCCGAACTCTTGCCACAAAATGCATGACTTTCAGCTTGCTGGATTCCACGTGTGCTCGAGGGCCCCAGAAGAACTCATACTCCACTGGACTGCTGCGGGGCACTGGCTTATAAATCAGATACCCTCTGCGCACAAACTCTTCTGTAACGACCTTCTTCGGATCTCCAAAGATGCTGTGCTGCCTCCCAGGCTGCATCCCTAACTTCCCCAGCACTTTCCACACCAGGGCCTCCTTTGCGCTGTTGCCCATGATGAAGATGAGGGCTAATATGGACATTAGGAGACTTTTCTTGGTGCCCTGAAAATTGCTCCGGGTAACAGGCTTTTGCACTAGGGCAGTGCTCGAGGCTTCTGCAGGGGTACCGGAGGCCTTCTCCGGGGTGCTTGTGTCTTCCTCCGGGCCGCTCAGGTATTCTTCGGGTGTGCTCGGGACCACAGAAGCCGCCACCCGGGTCTCAGAAGCCTCTGAGGCCTGGATCTTGCGATTGTTGCGATTCTCTTCAGCTGCCTTTGCGTTCCGGCGGCGCCGACTCTTCCGTCCCCGAGGCATGGCTCCTGCAAACCGATGAAAACCTGCAGCACTTGGAGAAGGCTTTCCGCCGCGTTGGAGAAAAGTGGCTGTGTTACGCAGGGACGGCTGCCGAACCGCAAACGCCAGCGGAGTCTTTGTGGCAAGGAATCAGTCGCTTTCGGCCACAAAGCCCTTTCCCAGGCAAGCTGACTTGCGCAAGCAGTCGCCGCCCGCACTCAATGTAGCGCCAAGCGCGCGAGAAACCGGAGCAGCATCGGCCCCGCCTCTCCTGCCACGCACACGCCAAACACCCAGGAGGAAGTGGGACTCTCCCGCACAGGAACTTCCGCTAGCCGAAAGGAAAAGGAGAGGGCTGCATTTTGAGTCCCACAATGGTAGTTAAGACAGCTAGGGGGCGGGGATTGCAGGGATTTGTCCTGTGCGCAGGAGAGAATGTCGGTCTTCTTTAGGCAGGTGCACACATTATCCTATTGGTTCCTAGGTTTGGGCCAGCAGTAGGCCCTTCCAGTCTCACCAAAGGCGGGCTGAGGGGCTGAGGGAGGGGCGCGGCGGGGCATAGTCTTGCAAGAGGTCAGCTGACCCCAGTCCTCCTTGGCTGTCTTGGCTTACACAGCACATTCACTCTCCCGCCTGGGTTTTCAGAAGGCGTTTATGTGTGGCTAATTAATTCGTGGGCCCATCAGGGACCCGAAGAATAGACTTAATGACCAAAGCGGTGGGTGAGGGGAGGAGGTGGGAATGCAAAGGCAGCTAGCAGCGCGCAAGAGACGCAGAGCCTGGACACTGCTACGTGTTCGCCTGGTCAATTAAGCAGGGGCAGTGAGAAGATCAGACTTAGATTTGCGCAGCCTCACGGAGGCCAGAGTACTTCCTGGCAGGCCACAGAGGAAGCAATTAGAATAAGAAGCAGCTGGATGAAAGTGAGCTGTTGCCATGGGGACTGAGAGACAGAAAGGCATTTGAAGGGAGACCACTGGCAGGCTTCAGACAATGGGTGGGAATGGGGAGCAGAGAGATGGTATGGTGCGGTTGGATCCCGGGTTTCTAGGCCGGCCAGCCAGCATACCTGCCTCGACTGGCTTCCCTCGGTGCACACTCTGAACTTTGTCCACTCCTTCTCTTTGCTCAGATTCCTCTGCCTGAAATGCCTTCCCTCCGTCCTCCACTATCTAAGTACCACCTGCTTCTCCCAGGCATCTTCCTCGCTGAAGTTGATTTCTTTCGGCCTGCCCCAAAGAGTAATGAGTCAGTTCCTACTCCCCCAAGGGAGGCCCCATAGCTAGGCATGCTGCTTTTCTTGTGTCATTTGAAGCGTGAACTTGCTCAGATCCTTCACCTCTCTGAGCCTCCCCCCCCCCCTTTAAAGTGGATGTAACTCAAGCACTGGCTTCAGAGAGCTGTGTGAATTCAACGAAAAGCCTTTACTGCCTTGCCTAGTAAGCACAGACTTTGCCTCTAAGTACGTTTCAAGCAGCAGCAGCAGCAGGTGAGAGTGGCATTTAAGAAATGCGCGTTGAGGGAATATGTGGTGGAAAGATTTTACATGTGTTCCTTTTTTTTGAAAAAAGAAAGATCTGTTTTAGTGTGAATGTGTGTGCGTGTGCCCCGTGCGCGTGTGCCCCGTGTGCTGTACACGAGGGGTTAGCAGAGGGCGTGGGATCCCCTGGGACTGAGTTATAGGTGGTTGAGTTCTGTTTGCTGTGGGTGCTGGCAACCTAACTTGATTCCTCTGGAAGAGCAGCAAGTGTTCTCTCAAGTGCTGAGCCTTTGCTCCTGCCCCTCATATGTGCTCTCAGTTCTTACAAGGTAAATGGCTATTTTCTGCTTGGTTCACTGCAAGGGATGAAGCATGTGCTTGACAGTGTCTCAGCTGATAACCCTGCTGGGAAATGTAACCCTGTGGGGCTCAGAGACTTTGACATCCCCCAGTTTTTTGGTGGAGTTTGTGGAATAGGATATGGCCTTATCTAGTGAATGAACTCTGGTGGGCGATGCCTGTCATTGGCAACAGCATTGCCAGCAGAACTTGACCCAGTGAGACCCAGACTCCTGTGTATGATAGAAAGGAGATGCCTGCTGGAGAGAAACAGTCATTGAAATCAGAACTGGGGACATGAGTTTGGGGCCGGTTTGTATCTGTTCCAAGCCTTTGATGAGTTTATTGAATATCCCAGTCCTCTGACTTGTCCTATACAGAAGAAGGTGACCTCTCTGGCATCCTCTATCCAGCTTGCTTCCTGTCTCTGAAAGTTAGTACTAAATACTACCATATTTTCAGTCCTCGCCTTTCATTGTTGAGATTATAATTGTCGCATTTCTCCCTTCCTTGTCCTCCCTTCAAACTATCCCATACACCCTCCCCTACTGTCCTTCCAATTCAGGCCTCTTTTTTTTTTTTCCACTAATGGTTATTTCATGAATATACGTATATACATATAGGTACATATTCCTAAATACAACCTGTTCAGTCTGTGCAATATCATTTGTATGTATGTTTTTGGAGCTTATCCTTATGGCACTGGACAAGCACTTGGTGTGCTCTCCCCTTGGAAAGAGTATTTCTTCTGCTCCCAGATGTCCTTAGTCGCTTGCCGTTCTTTGTGTAGGGTTGAGACCTCATGCACTTTCTCCATGTTCATCGGTGTCATCCTTGTTCAGCATTCATTCATGCTGTCGTGTTGGTGAGACTTGACAGGTATGGCTTCTGACATTCCTAGGAGACAAAATCTCACAGCTAACTCCCTGATCCTTTGGCTCTTACAGTCTTTCTGTGCCGTCTTCCACAATGATCCCTGAGCCTTTAGAGAAAGTCCCCTGAACTTAAGATTTATGTGTTATAGAATTATTAATTCATTGTCATATTTGTGATTGTATATTGCAATATATAGTTATATAATTAAAATATACAATATTTTGTTTCTATTTTGATGCTGTATATAAGAATATAATGCCAAAAGTTCACTTTTTTACTGAAGTTTTTTTTTATAGGAAAGTGTACTAATACTTCCTACTTGATAAATTAATTTGGGGCACATTTAATGCTTCTCTCCCTTCTGCCACATTGAGGATTGAGGAGAGGATGCCATTCCCTGTCGTTGTCTTCACCTAAATGAACCATTATTTCACTCCACAAGGACAGTGCAACCCTCCACGACGCCATAGATAGAGCAGATAACTAATGTATAGCCTAAGACCTCAACTCCATCTAGTTTTTCCAGAGCAGGGTTTAAGCTCTAGGCTATTTTTGCTAAGTGACAAAAAAGAAAGAAAGAAAGAAAGAAAGAAAGAAAGAAAGAAAGAAAAAGAAAAAGAAAAAGAAAAAGAAAAAGAAAAGAAAGAACGATCTGAATCCTATAGTGTTTCCTGGCTATCTAGAGGAAGGCAATTGTATACATGCTTGGAAGACATGGCATCCAAAGGGAAATCTCATTCCAGCTCAGTTCCAGATTCTACATATGAGATTAAAATCCTTGATATGTTGCTGAACCACTGCTATCTATGAATTCCTGGGGACTATGTGTGTCAGCCAATTATTTTCAGAAGGGACTAAGTTAGTTATTATAGAGTAGTCCAGAATTAAATACTACTGACAACAGTTGCTCTGGGTCAGAAATTTTATTTATGTAAAGAGTCATAGTTATATAATAGCTATTATGTCTTAGGCATTGATTGAAACTCAGAGTTTGAGGAGTTAGTTCACAGTCTGTTAGTGGAAAACAAAGACTTAAATGCTTCGTGACTTTTTTAAAGCTTAGTGTAAAAGATGCTGATTCTGATTAGCAGAACCATGGATGAGGTCTCTAGGCATAAAATAGGAGATATCAGATTAATTTAATGTAATCAGGAAGGGTATATCTGAATAATAAGTCAACATTGGGTTGAAACCTTAATGATGACTGGAAAAGGTTACATGCAAACAGATATCTGAGAAGCTAAAAGCCAAAATGTATAGACTTGTAGCGGTTTCAGCAATTGGAAACTATTCTCTCTGTGGGCCAAATTTTGGTTCCTTTATCAGTGTGACATGAGGATCTTGAGGAATTTTAGTTTATAATATTATTACACACACTGTATAATCACACCATAATTTATTATACTATTTCCCCACTGTTTAAACATATTTGCTCACTTTTAAAAGCAATATTCCATATACATTTGTATACTTGTCTACATATTTGTATTTCTAGTCATGGAGTTAGTTGTTCGGATGATTTTTGTGCATATGAATCATGATGTAAATATCCAGGCTTATTTCCATGAATAGTTGTGTCCTTTCTTAGTAAGCATCGCCAGCAGTGAGTGGACTGTATCATTTTCATCACATCTGTGTTAGATATATAATACATTAGCAATCTGATGGGTAACCTAACACATCTTATTGTAATTGTTACATGTGATTTAGCATAAAATAAAGTACACACACTGAAGTTGTACAATTTGATACATTCTAATGTATGTGTGTAACTGTATAATTAATATAATCGTGGTATTCTTTTAGAATATTTTATTACATTTATTTGGGGGTGGGTGCACACATGCTGCACACAACCCTTAGGAGTGCTTTCTTTTGCCCTCCACTATGTGGGGCATGGGGATTGACTTCTGGCTATCAGGCTTGGAGGCAAGCATCTTCATGCAACCTGCTGAGCCATCTCACCAGCCCAGTCATTATATTATTTGTCATCAGATTCCTTCATGCTCCTTTATAATTGTCTCCCTTGTTGCTTTTTTCCCATCTTTCCTCCATCCTAGGCACATTTATCAGCTTTCTATCACAAGAGATTACATTTCATTCCCTGCCATTTATGTAAGTGAATTCAAAGTGCTTTTCTAGTTTTAAATTTTTTTATATCAAATGGTCTTGAATTACCATACAAAGTAATGGGGTTCATAGTTTCATTGGAAAACTATATGCCGTTATATTTTTTCTCTGTTTTACTATTTGAATCTTTTATTGTTTTATTGTTTAATTTTTAAGATTATAGTATAATTACAACACTTCCCCTTCAACCCTCCCGTGTGCCCCTCCCCTGCACCATTACCCATCCTCCCCTCCCTCTTGCTCCCCATGCCCTGTGAAATACTTCTTCCTTTCATGACATACATTGTTCCAAATCTTGGCTGTTGTGAGCAGAACACCAATATATGTGGGCATGTAAGCATCTCTGTGTCAGGATGTAGAGTCTTTAAGGTCAGTACCCAGGAGTGGTACAACTGACTCATATGTAGTTCTATTATGATTTTTTTTTTTTTGAGAAAACTGCATATTGATTTGTAAAATATCTACCCTACTTCATGCTCTCCCACCACAGTTCCTTCCACTTTTTCCATATCCTCCTTCTATGTATTTCTTCCTTTGGCCAATAAATAGTGGTTTACAAAAAAATCAAAACAAGATATATTCTTGATGCATAGTCCTGGCTTTGAAAAGGTGATCTTTCTGGCCCAGCCTCCAAACTGCTGAGATTAAAGGCATGAACTACCACACCCAGGTTGATAATCAGTCTTTTTTGTCCCCCTTGTTTGAATGATTTCACTCAACATCATTTCCTTTTGTTTTCCCCGAAGGACACATCTATAAACAGATACAGTACACCTTGTTTAATTGGTCACCCAAGGATGAACATTTTAACAATTTGCAGCTTGGGCCTATAATAAAAACCAGATGGCAAGGACATACTTTTACTTTTAAGTAAACAGAAAATATTTTCTTTGTAATTTATTAATTTTATTAATACATTTTGTTCTTTGACAATTGTGATTACATTTTGTCTTATTTATTATCACTAATATGTGTTGTGTATATGATTTGTGTGAGCACATTCACACCATAGCATACATGTGAAGGTCACAGCCAATTTTGTGGAGTCAGGTCTCTCCTTCCACCTTTATGTGGATTCTAGGACTCAAGTCAGAGTTTCACAACAACTGTTTTTAACCACTGAGCCATCTTGCTAACCCTTTTTAAACTAAAATTTTAGATTAGTATTCAGTATAATAGGTTCATACATTCCTGCCTTTATCCACTTCCCTCTCCCACTGTTTTTCTCTCAGTCCTGCTGTTTCCCTCTGCCTGGTTCTCTTCCTTTCCTCTTGGTAGTCCTCCCCACTCCTGCACTTAGGTCACATATATTCTTCTTCTTTCCAAGCCTTCTCTTTCTCCTTCCTGATCTTTCCCTTAAGATATCTTCTTCCAGTCAAATGTGGTGGTACACGTCTATAATCCCAGTACTTGGGAGACAAAGTCAGGAAGATTATATGTTTGAGGGTAGCCTGGGCTTCATTAGAACCTTAAAAATAAAAGAAAGGCTCATGAGATACCTCAGTAGGGAAAGGTCTTGCTTCCAAGCCAGACAATCTGGGACTCACATGGTAGAAGGAGGGGATATACTCCAGCAGGTTGTCCTCTGATGTCCACACACTCACACATGCACTAACACAGGCACATACAGACACACACACAGAGACACACCTGCACACACACACACACACACACACACACACACACACCAAAATAAACGTAAAATTTAGAAACCCAGAAAAACAGCCAAAAAAACCCAAACAAATGAAAACGAAAAGATCTTTTTTTTTCCCCCTTCTCAGGATCCTTTCTCCTACTCCTGTTGCTGCTCAGTTTCTTCTTCCCAACTAATCCCCCCCCCCGTGTGTGTGTGTGTGTGTGTGTGTGTGTGTGTATCCCACTGAGGTTAATTAAGATTGCTCATATAACATGGGTAGGTTATTTACTGAAGCATGGGCAATTTACTAGTGGCTAAATCACTGAAGAAACTTATTCTCCCTCCCCTAGCAACCATTAACTGCAAGTAGCTCTTCAGCCAGAGGTGGGGGCCTCACAAACCCTTGACCAGCCGTGATAGAATGTTGAAGAGCTCCACCTTGTGTAAGTAATGATAGCTACTGTGTACGTGACTGCAAAAGCCACAGTGTATCCAGAAAACTGTGGTTCCTAGCACTTCTCCCCATCCTCCAGCCTTTACCTCCTTCCCACATTGTCTTCCACCGTGTTTCCTGGGCCCTGGAAACAGTTATATAGACTTCCCTTTCAAGGGTGAGCTGGGCTCAACTTACTGTCACACATTTGACCAGTTACGAGTCTGTGCATTCACCATCACACAATGTAGAAAGAAGCTTCTCGGCCTGAGGCCAAGAGCAGCACTAATCTATAGGGATAAATATAAAGATTTAGGAGGTAGTTTGACTCCACATCCATTTAGCAAATCAACAGTAATATATTTTCTCTGGGGACCTGTGACCTCCACAGCCATGAGCTTTTAACCAGAGTTACATCAGACATGAGTTCCTTCCAGGAGGGCAGATCCCAAATCCAAATAAAAAATGTCCAGTTATCCTCAAAGCAGTCATTTTAACTTTTAAGTTTTTACAGTCAAGTTGACATTTTTTTAGTATTAAATCTATGATTTTTCACACACATATAGATTTATGTTACTACCATCACAATCAAGATATAGAGCAGCTGCAGCATCCCAGAACATCTCCTTATACAATTCTTTCATGGTTGTACCATCTCCCCACCCCTGATATATGACACCCACTACAAATTTCCCTATATTCTGGGTTACATCCTTTATAAAATGTCTTGTTTATGTATATGTAGATATGTGTATGTATGTATATGTATGTATATATATGTATATGGGGAAATACAAAGTACTAGAACTTTCTAACTTAACAAAAGACTCAATAGGTTAGCTTCATTGGTATATACATTAAGAATTTTTAAAATATATATATTTGAGCTGGTGAGATGGCTCAGTGGTGAGGCATGTGATATACAAACCTGAAAACCTGAGTTCAAGCCCCAGAACCCACCAAAGGTAGGAGAGAACAGACCCCACAGAGTTGTACTCTAACCCCACAAGTCCATCACGGCTTGGGGGTCCCTGC
>JADRCH010007391.1:1418243-1458159 GCA_019843965.1 Rhynchomys soricoides | reverse complement strand
TATATATATATATATATATATATATGCACAATGAAAAGGTTAGGTGTCTTAGGGGCCTGGAGGGATTGCTCTAGAAGCCTCTTTACTGAGGACTAGTTCTCAAGCTGCCAAGGGAGAAAAGCAATCCTAGTTTTACCTCGCTGTGAAGGCTATAAACCACAACAATGACAAATGTGATGTTCCCACTAGTGAAATAGTAGCACTTATGTCTTGGAGGTAACTAAGAGCTATCTAGATGGATTTAAGGCCCACTTAATAAGAGAGAATTCATGCCTGGTACTGTAAACATAGCCAACTACACATGGCTAGAGAGGTCTTAGATCCTAGAGTAGAACCTATTTCTGTCACTTACACAAACCAATATAATTTCTAGATATTTTCTAAATACTTAACCTTATTTGCATAGATAAGCATAGCTTTTCCTCCTCATCAAAGAAGCTTCTTTTTGCAATAGACAGAGATTATTACAAAAGCCTATATCTGGTCAAAATACAGAGAACAACAGAGCATGGGGTACCTAACCCCAACTGATATATCTACAACTCAGTCCCTATACCTGAGGCTAGAGGAAATTGTGGAAGAGGAGGTGTAGAAAGATCATACCGGACTGAGAATCAGGATATCTGCTGTGATATTGTGTCCTCTGGACATGACAGGGAAGGTACATGCTGGAAATTTCAACAATGTGGCTGCCTAAACAAAACCAGCATAGTGACAGTACCAGTTGGCATGCCAGCTTAGATGGGGCAAATCTCAGAAGGCCACACACTTAAATGAGGAATTAAAGGCAATCAGGAGCTTCTGAGAGAGGGAAATTCAGGTTTTTTTCCAGGGATCAGTCCAGAACATTTCACATATAAGTAATACTAGATGGAGTCAGTAGGCGTGTGTGTGTGTGTGTGTGTGTGTAACAATCATAAAGAAGAGACTATTAATTTGAGAAGAAGTAGAAAAGGAAGAGCAATGGACATAATGTAGATACCATACTAATGTATGAAGATTTCAAAACAAAGATTTAGATAAAAGTATCATGAGTCTGTGTGCGTGCAATTGTGTGTATGTGTTCATGCGAGCAAATGTAGGTGTCCATGTGCCATGGCACATCTGTGCAGATTAGAGAACAGACAGCCTTATGGATTTCTTCTTACCTTCAACCTTGCTTGAGATAACATCTATTTGGGCTTTGCCATTGTGCACACCAGGCTAACAGCCCCTGGAACTTCTGGGTGTCTCCTGTCTTTGTCTCCCATCTGGGACTACAGATGCAAACTACCACACTTGGCTTTACCTGGGTCCTAAGGTTTCAAACTCATGTCCTCACACTTGCACAGCCAGTACTTTGCTAAGGGAGCCATCTCCCCAGCCTTCGGTTTATTATTGCTGAGTGATAGTCCACTATCTGGCTTATTGTATATTTGAGAAAAATACTCAGTAAAATAAAATCTCACAATGAAATTTAACAAAAAACATACAAAACTTTTCTGATAACACTCAATTATTTTTACAAACCTGGCGCTTCATTTCTTACTAAACGATATTCATTATAGTGAACACTTTCTAATATGATGTCAAGGTCCACTGGATATAAAATGATATATGTCTTGTCTGTGTCGTCCAATATGCTTTAGATTAAGTAACCATATTTAGCTGATTCCTACTTATATGCAACTCACTGGCGCACATAATATAGTAATTGTGTTGGTGCTATGGTTCAGTGGATAGCACTTATTCCAAGCCTGATGACCTGAGTTTTGTCCCTAGGGCCCACACAGTGGAAGGAGAGGGCTGACTCCCCCAAGATGTCCACTGAGTTACACACACACACACACACACACACACACACACACGAAATGGGAGTATAAATGTAAGACACCATGGTAATGGTCATAATCTAGCAAATGGAACTTTCTGCACCAAGGACATTAATAGAAAATAATTCAGTTTCTATGGAGATACCAAATATCATTGTGACAGGGGATGTCCAAGTCAAACACTTTCAATGTTTAAATGGAAGAGGCTGAAGCTTGGTTCTAATTTTCCCTACAAGCTTGAATGAACACTAACACTAACCTGTTGCTAGGTGTTATGAGCACTAATGGCCATCACAGGGACAACACTGAACAGGTTCTTGCTTTTTTCGAACTTCACAGTGTACACACAGGTAGAGATCTCAATGATATCCTTTATTTTTATGTTTAAGTTAATTTTCAATTTAGCATGCAACATAATGGGTTTCATTGGGCCTTTTCTATCGTTTTTAAGGAATTATTTATTTATGTTATGTATATGAGTACACTGTGGCTGTCTTCAGACACACCAGAAGAGGGCATCAGGTTCTATTATAGATAGTTGTGGGAACCCATTATACGTGGTTGCTGGGAATTGAACTCAGGACCTCTGGAAGAGTAATCAGTGCTCTTAACCGCTGAGCCATCTCTCCAGCCCACATTGGGCCTTTTTCATGCATGTATATCGTTATGCTTTGTTCTAATTTGTCCTTATCCCCCACTTCCCAATCTATATGTCTGCCCCACTCCTTTTAAAACTTTTATTAACTGTTTGAGAATTTCACCCAGTGTATTTTGATCATACCCCCTCCCCACTCCTTCTCTGAGCTCTTTATGGGTCCAGCCCCACCTCCCTATTCCCCAACTTTATATTCTCTTTTTAAAAATAATAACCCATTGGTCCAGTTTGTACTTCATGTATACTCATGGGCAGGGGTCATCTGCCAAATGTGGTTAACTTACACCCTTCGAAAATACTGACTCTCCCTGCCTGTTAGAAGCCATCACCTGTCAATAGCTCTTCAGTTAGGGGTTGGATCTCTGGAGCACACTGCTCACCCACCTGCATGCTGGGATGTTGACTGACTTGATTTTGTTCAGCAACCACAACGGCTGTGCCCTGTCGTGTCCAGAGAACAGTGTTTCGCTCGAGTCTTCCCTGGCCTCTGCCTCTTAGCATCTTCCTGCCACTTTCTTCCTCAGTGCTTGCTTACCCCACCCCGAGCTCTTCGCAGGGAGTCAATGCAGTTGTCTCTTTTGTGGCTCTGCGGTACACAGACATTTATTCTCTGCACTTTGACAAGATGTTAACCACTATCAACTGCACAAAGAAATTTCTTTGATGCAGTCTGAGAGTTGCACCAACCTATGGGTATAGAGGTATGAATTTCAACTCACCCTACTTTTCCTAGAGCCCCTTCCCCTTAAATGCCCCCTTTTGCTTTCTTGCCATACGCATTTCATTATCCTGTCCATTTCTTTTCTATCTCATCCTTTAAGCTTTTTCCCTCCCACGCCACCATCCCCTTTTTAGTTTACACACACACACACACACACACACACACACACACACACACACTTAAATCTGGGTTTCACATATGAGAGAAAAATGTTCCTTATTGATAGTCATCTATGCACCAGACTTTTTGCACCTGTGACTTCCCTAAGCCTTTGAAACGTAGCTGTTGAAATCTTATTCTTTCAGATAAGGGAAGAAAGAAAAGGATTTTAAAAGCCAAGCGGTGATAGGGCTGGAGAGATGGCTCAGCGGTTAAGAGCACTGACTGCTCTTCCAAAGGATCCGGGTTCAATTCTTAGCTGTCACGTGGTGGCTTACAACTGTGTTTAACTCCAGTTTCAGAAGATCCAATCCTTTCACACACACAGACATGCAGGCAAAACACCAATACACATAAAATAAAAATGAATGTGTTACTGAAACAAAAAACCCAAGCAAACAAAAGTAAAATGACATGGTAGCAAAGCCAGGGCTCCTATCTAGGCTGTGACAGAAAAACAAAATGGAACAAAAGAAACAGACCCAGCTCTTTCCAGTCTTTCCTGGTAACAATTCACCTATGTGGTGGAGGTGTCACTTACCGTGGGATAATTAATGATCTTCCTTAGCCTTCAGAGCATCACTAAATATCTCTCCATTTTGTTTCTGTCCCTGGTTCTGGAGTCGCCTGTCTCCATTCTGCCACAGCCATCATCACTTTTTACTGCAGTTAATGTGTTTGCATGTTTGTCCACCTGCTTGACAATAAGATAAGAGCTCATATCCAGCCTGAGGGATGTCAATGCTAGCTATTTACTCAGCAGAACCTCAAACATACTGCACAGTAAAGATGTGATTGGATTATTCATGATGAGATGTGCTCTTTACCTGAAAAATAATAGTGACTCTTATTTTGTCCTTTATGATAATATGCAATATATTATTAAAGGTAGACTACTAACATCACTTCCTAGGAGTATGCATTGTATGCATTAGTCAGCGTAAATAAGGCTGGATGCTGTGCCTTTGGGTTTTTTTGGTTTGTTTTTTTTGTTTGTTTGGTTTTTTTTGTTTTCTGAGACAAGGTTTCTCTGGCTGTCCTGCACTCACTTTGTAGACTAGGCTGGCCTTGAACTCACAGAGGTTCACCTGCCTCTGCCTCCTGAGTGCTAGGACTAAAGACATGCACCGCCGCCCCTGGCTTGCTGTGTGCTTTTTACTCACAGTCCTAAGGATGTTCCCTGCCAGGAGGCTTTTCTGAACATCCATCCTTCAAGTGGAAAACTACTTCCCTTACAGTCCATGTGACGTGTATATTTAACCCTACTGAAAACTATACTTGAGAGACAAAAAGAGAAAACAGTTATAATGGGCTGTCTCACACTGTGCTACAGATGATGTACATTGTTTATGTTCATATGTCATTGGGCAGAAGATGTCCCCAACATTCCTCCTCGAAACGAAAGGGATTTGGAAATGTTGCTTGGCTGTGTGACCAGGATAGAACTAGCTGTCCATGAGCCTACTTGCCTGTGCCTTGAGTAAGTTTCTCTGTTTCCTCTGTGCACTTGGATTAAAGCCTACAGGTCTGAGTTCCTTCTAAGCCTTCCATCAAGAAGGAGGGACTTCACTGAGTACAGCACTGAGGGATTCCAGTGAGTGATGCTGATATATTCAAGGCCACTACAAGTGATCTCTGTCAATACAGGGAAAGCATGAATTTCTCATGGTTTTCTTTTTCTTTGAGCACTTTTTATACTTGTTTTTTGTTTTTTTTGGTTTTTGCAACATGTGACCAAGTAATTTTTACTTCAGACTTGTTTATAAGGAAGTTGATAATAGAAAGCATTTGCATGTTTATTGTTGTGTTTGATTCATGTCTGCTTATACCCTAGAAATCCCACTCTAAAAAACTCCAGGAAATGCATTGAAATTGTCAAACCTTTACCTAGTAATTCAATTATAGCATCATCTGAAAAATTGATCCTCCAGGGTACAGCTTTAAAGTTCTCACATTCTTGCTATCTGAAGGGTTCTACTTTTCATATTTGCATTCAACTGGCTTCTCTTTAACAGAGTCCCTGAACTCACATAGTGATATATATTAATAGGCTATACTCTTTTGAAACTTTCTTTTTTAAATTAATGAGCAAGAACTGTGGTTTTGTAGCTTTATATGACCATTATGGTGTCTGGGAAATGAGAGTTATTATTAAATGCTTCACAATTGAATGATTTTTTTATTGTAATACTGATAGGAAAATTATCCTTTCCCACTTAGAGCTCATATAGGAAGCATCTTCATAAGTAACATGTGTATGAGCTGTATATACCAAGTGCTGTTCAAACTCTTATGAGTTGGCTGCTAAATGACCATTTAATAATTCATTTCTACTCTAGGTAGCATATATATGTGCATGTGCTCTATCTGCATGTACACCTGCATGACAGAAGAGGGCGCCAGATCACGTTATAGATGGTGAGCCACCATGTGGGTGCTGGGAACTGGACTCAGGACCTCTGGAAGAGCAGTCAGTGCTCTTAACCACTGAGCCATCTCTGCAGCCCCCACACATTTTTAAATTCATTTTAATGAACATTCTATATAACCCTCTATGCTTTCCAGACTCCCTCTCAAATTCATGGTCTCTTTCTTTCACCATTATTATTATGTATACATTAGTAAATATACAAGTGGATCCTGCTGAGTCCATTTAGTATTACTTGCTTGTGTATGATGTTAGGGCTGACCACTTGGTATTGGGTAACCAACCACTGTGAATTCATTCGTGAAACTACCCTGCTGGGTCCAAAAAACACTATGTTCTGGTAGTGATCACTACCTCTGGCTCTTACAATAGAGACCCACAACTTGTCAAGGTGCAGAGAATATGAGACTACAGAGTGCTCAGGCCTAAATGTGTTCCATTTATACACCTATATTATACTTTTGCTCCCAAGGTTTGGATTATTGTGTAAGACAGGATGGAAAGATTGTAGGAGCCAGAGAAAGAAAGGAAAGGAAGGGACTGAGAGAGAGAGGAAGGTAGGAAAGCTTTTTTTAAAAAAAAAAAAATCAAAAAAACCAAAAAAAAAAAAAAACCCTACAAGTAAATCCTATTTTTAAATGTTTACATTACTACTTAAAATACTTTTTGTTGCTCTTATCTTTTGCTTCTCCCTTGCATCTCTTATCCCTTACCCCTCCCCATTCCCTTCCCCCCTCTCTCCACTTGGTCATGGCCAGCCTCTCCACTTCTCTACTCTCTCTCCCTCTCTGCCTTTCTCTGCCTCTACTACCCTCTCAGCTCCCCTCCCCATGCCCCGAATAAACTCTATTTCTATACTAAAAAAAAATAAAATAAAATACTTTTTGTTTTTAATCATCTTCCACAGGTATTTGATATACCTTAAGGGTAATTATATTTACAATTTATAAGATAATCATTTTCAAGAGAAATGTTAGTCCATTTATACTTTAGAAATTTGCATTATCTGAAAGTGCATATATGTCACACTGTTGGATATATTCTCAATCCACAGTCACATTAGTGAGATCACACTAGTGAAAGCTTATTTAACTCTTGGATAGAACTGTGAATGTTAACAGGAAGTATACTTTTGGCAGGGGTCTACTGGATATCTTTCTAATTCCATGTTGTTAGAAATCTTGCTTTATGCCATTGCTTGCTGTGTAAAATTATCACAATGTTAAATTGACTTTTGTCCATCACCATGTTATCTCAATTGGGGCAGTTATTGGGAGCATCTGCAAATGATATAAAGTATGGTGTTATAGTTTAGTGGTAAGGAATCCAGTCTCAGACTATACCTTTAGATATTTCTTTACACTAGTATAGGCTTGTAACTTCACTTATTATCAATAAATTTTGCACAATTATTTATGCTTTTCTACTTATAAGATTTTGTGGTCTGTGAGCATACATAGATTTATTTTTTCCTTTCAATTTTGAATCCCATTTGCTATTTTTCTTATCCAATTGGTCTGCATAATACTTCCATTACAATGTTAGTATCATGGACCTTTTTCTTGCTCCTAGTGTTTAGGTAAATGATTTTAGTTTTTCACTTCTAAGTATGGTGCTGTATTTCTACTGACAGATTTATCATAAAGAGTTTGAGTTCTCTAAATGTATGATAAAATTCAGCCAGGAAGATATGCGCATGCCTAGAATTCCTGCACATGAGTGGCAGAGGATCTTGAATTCCAGACTAGCCTGGGCTACATAGAGAGGGACTGTTTCAAAAATAAGGTTTGAAAATGTTAACAGTGAGAAAAATGATCCCTGGTTTGTGTTTCTGGGCACTAACTCAATCTCCTCATTATAGGTATACTTAGATGCTGTATGTCTTCTTTTTAAAATGTGGCTTATTCCTAGAAATTTACTCATTTGAATGAGTAATGTTAGTAAAAATATTATCTGACATTGAGGTGGAGTATATGGTGAATCATAATAATGATTCTTCTTCAGTCAATGTTATTTCCATAATACCAGTAATAATATCCTAAATTTTTATTTTAGTACTTTTATCAACTCTCGTTAATTTTCTCCATCTTTAAAGAAATAAATTTGGCATTTATTGTAATGTTTTACTATTATCTATTTTATCTAACTCTACTCTAATGCTTACTATTTTCTTCTTCATGCTAGTTTTGGTTTTAGTTTGATTTTATCTTTAAGATTTCTTGAGGTGCAGTACTAGGTTATTTTGAAAACCTTCTGATATATAGTACATTATATTGTAATATAATATATTTTATATATAATATAATAAAATATATAGGCCATCTATAATATATATTAAATATACTATATATTTTCCACTAACATTGCCACATTGCATCTCAGGAAGTTTAATGTGTTGTGTTTTCATTTTCATTCATCTCTAAGTGCCCTAGTTAATTTTCTAACGGTATGATGAGACTATGTCTAAGGCAACTTACAGAAGAGTTTATTTGGAGCTTATAGTTTCAGAAGGTTAGTAGAGTCCATGACCATCATGGCAGGAATCAAGAAACAATACAGGAAGTCATTGCACTGGAGCAGTAGCTGAGAGTTTACATATTAATCCACAAGCAAGAGGCAGGGAGAGCTAACAGGGAATGGCATGAGCTTTTGAAACTTAAAAGCATGTGCCCAGTAACTCATCTCCTCCAACAAGGCCACACCTCCTGATCCTTCCCAAACAGTTTCAGCAACGGAGGATCAAGTATTAAAATATGTGAGCCTATGGGGGCCATTCTCACTCAGACCAACACAGAAGTAAATTTTCATTTTTATTATTATTTCCATTTTTGATTTCTTAACTATTTAATAGTTTGTTTAAATTCCACATATTGGCAAAATTTCCAGCTTTCTTCTCATTATGAATATACAACTTCATTCTACTATACTTAAGATACTATACTATAAGATACCATGTTTAGTTCTAATCTTTGTAAACTTATTGAGGCTTATTTAGTGACCTAGAAGTTTATCTCAGAAAATGTTCCATATCTATGAAGTGTACTTAATTTATAATTTTGTTCAAGTCCTCTGTCTACATGTTAAATATCCTATTGAAAATAGAGTATTTGGGGCTGGAGAGATGGCTCAGTAGTTAAGAGCACTGGCTTCTCTTCCAGAGGTCCTGAGTTCAATTCCCAGCAACCACATGGTGGCTCACAACCACCTGTAATGGGATCCGATGCCCATTTCTGGTGTGTCTGATGACAGCTACAGTATACTCATATAAATAAATATACCTTTTAAAAAAAGAAAAAGAAAATAGAGTATTTAAATCATAAGCACTTACTGCATTTCTGTGTTTTTTTTTTCTTCTTGTGTTCTGTCAGTTACTGCTCAGAATTTCAGGGATGTTTTGTGTGATGAATATAGATGTGTGGTTGTTAAATTTTCTCGAACTGATCACTTTTTTAGCATATGAAATCTTCTGTTTCCTATAAATTAACTTAAATATTATTTTCTCTAATATTAGTATGGTGATTCAACTCCTTTTGGTGTGTCTTTTTTAAAGTTTATTTTTATTTTTTATTATATGTATTTGTGTAGGTCTGTGTTTGTGATCATGCCCATGGAGGTGAGTAGAGTTCATTGGCTCCAGTGGAGCTAGAGTTATAGACAATAGTGAGCTGCACAGTGTAGATGTACAATGTAGCTGAACTCCATGCCTCGGAAAGAATAGTAAGTGCTCTTAAGTCCTGAGCCATCTCTCCTGCCCAAGGCCCGAAGTGGCTTCTTTAATTTAAATTTTTTTTTTTAATTTTCTACCCTTCTAAGATGTGGTTCCTCTGGATTGAAATAAGATTGTCAGACTTAATAGCTGTTGTCTTTATATGATAAGCCATCTTGATGGCCCCTGTATATCAATATTTTTTTCATAATTCCTGTTATAAATGCTTTTCTTGGTGTTTATGTTTTATCCTTGTTCCACTTTGAGACTTTTTTCATTTACTTTGTGTACATTATTCAGTTACTTTCTTTATGGTTATCATAATGGAGCCAACCTTTCTTAAATAACACATAACCCCCATTCCTATATAGTGTTGCTTCATTAACTGTTACAGACATGTGTGTGATTATGATTTGCCTTTCTTTGCATGGTTTATTTGGCATAATATTCTCTGGTTTCATCTGTGATCTCACAAAGGATGAAATTCCATCCTTTTATGCTGGAATACATTACATTGTTTATGTATACTACTTTTTATTATCCATTCCTTATTCTCTATCATTTGATATACACTTACATTATTTCATTTTGAGCTAAATTAAGGCTGCCATAAACATATGAGTGCAGATGTATATTTCGCTTTATTTTATTTTTCATCAAATTTCTTTTCAGATGATTTTGCACATGTACACAATGCATACAATCCATACAATGCATACTGACTGACCACTTTCTTTCCCCACTTCCCTTTCAACCCTCTCAACCCCTCCTCTTCCTCTTCTCCACAAATCTCTTTCACACATTTAAGAATCTCAATCTCTCTCTCTCTCTCTCTCTCTCTCTCTCTCTCTCTCTCTCTCCACTGAGATTAATCAGAGTTGTCTCTGTAACCATGGATTTGAAGCTATCCATCAGAGCTTGATGAACTCAGTAGTGGGTACATTTATTAGTTACTTTTGTTTTGATGTGAGAAAACACCATGACAAAAAGTAAGTTATGGGAGAAAGAGTTTAGTTTTGTTTATGGTTCCAGGGAGATAAGAATCCATGAGGGCACATCATCAGAAGCAGAAAGCTGAGAGATCACATCTCAACCAGAAGCATGAAACAGAGAGAGTGAACTGAGAACAGGGCAAGGTTTTCATTTCTCAAAGCCCACCCCCCCCCCCCCAGTGACATCCTCCAGTAAGGTGCATATTCTAAACCTCCACAAATAATGTCACCACGGGGCACACAGAATTCAAATGTCTTAGCCTATGGGAGACATTTCTCATTCAAACTATCACAGAACACAAGTAAAGACAATTATTTCCCCATCCCAGAAACTATTACTAGTCAGTAGTTCAGAGGTAAAGGGGAGGGCCCCATGAACACTTCCATCTTATTTGACTGACTGTTGATAGGGCTTGCCCAGTGCAGGGAATCAATTTTGTAAATCAATAACTGTACTGAGTCTAGAGAAAGGAGCTTTGTAGCCCTTCACCCTATCTTCTGTTTCTCAAATCCATCCCAGCTTTTCTTAAGCAATGTTCACTAAGAGTTAGACAGGGTGATATTAATGTCCTGTGTACAGCTTGTCCAGCTACTGTCACTTGGAATTTTCTTAATAAACATCAAGAAAATATTATTTTAGGTAGGGAAGGAAATGAGATTTTTTTGAAGACATTTGGAAATTCTACATGTGGGTTCTAAATCTTACATCCACTACATAGGACTAAAAAGATGTTCCTATAACAATTTCTGAAATGCACAGGTTAATCATGCAGACAACTTGTATTGAGAGAAAAGCCCTTACCCCAGCCCCTCACAAAAAGGAATGAAATCCAGTCCAGATCAGGCAAAAGGTTTTAGTTCAGAGACCAACATTTAAGAAGCTTTATGCCAAGCTGGACAGTGGTGGCGCACCCCTTTAATCCCAGCACTTGGGAGGCAGAGGCAGGCAGATTTCTGAGATTGAGGCCAGCCTGGTCTACAGAGTGAGTTCCAGGACAGCCAGAGCTATACAGAGAAACCCTGTCTCAAAAAACCAGGGGGGGGAAGAAGCTTTGTGCCATGTTTATAAAGACCTTATAAATAAAAAGCAATGTGCAGTAAGATTAGCCAGACTCAAAGTCTATACATGTCAGTGAACTTCTGTACAGCTAGAATTGTCATTGTGAAGTTGTAGAGTTTCGGGTACAATTACACTTTCACTATTAGTTACATTTTATGCACTTCTCTACCCGCCACAAAGAAACCATTGACAGAGTTAAAAGTGTATATACAATTAACTTCACAATGCAGGTTTTTCTTTACCTGCATGATGTCTGTCCTTACCACCTAATATTTATCCTTTCTTGATCTCCTTCCTACATATGTATACACTGTACCCACATGTACATTTGTTTATGTGCATATGAAACACATACACACACACACACACACACACACACACACACACACACACACACCCTAGACTAGGATTCCTATATAAGGAAGACTGTGCGGGTTTGTCATTTTGAAATTGTCTGACCTTACTTAATATTATACATTTAGAGTTCATGCATTTCCCTGTAAACTTTATATTTAGTTTTTCTTTATAGCTGAGTATTCCATTTTATATATGTGCCAGATTTTCATTATTTATTCATCTGCTGATGAACAATTATGTTGCTTCCATTTCTTTGCTATAGTGAATAAAGCAGCAATAAACATAAAGGTGAAAATATCATGCCCAGGAGTGCAATATCTGGTTCATATGGTAATTCTCTATTAATTTTTCAGGAGAGAGGCTCCAAACTCATTCCATAACACCTTTGTCAATTGGAACTGCCACCAGCAGTGAATAATGCATTTATCTTTTTTTACAGTCTCTCTAATATTTTCTTGGTCAGATTTTTCTTTTAAATGATTATCTCCAATTTTATTTAATTTTTTCCATTATTTTTTCTTTATTATCCTTACATGGGCACTTACATATAAACTGCCAATCAACAAACAAGCTAATGAGTTGAATACACAATTTTTAAAAATCCCACAAATGGCCAATATTTTAAAGTGTTCAGTATCCCTAACCATCGAGGAAATGTAAATTAAAACTACTTTCCAATACCACCTCACCCCAGTCAGAATGGCTGCCATCAAGAAATCTAATTAAGGTCCCAAGTGGTGGTGGAAAGGAGACCTAGAGAGCATTATATAATACAGCCTTGGGCTGCAGAGATGGCTCCACAGGGAACAGCACAGGCTGCTATTCCAGAGGACCTAGGCTCAATTCTAAGCACCCACATCGTGGCTCACAAATATCTGTAACGCCAGTTCCAGGGAATCCAGTGTCTTCTAGCCTCCACAGGCACTAGGCATGTACACGGCACACAGACATACATGCAGGCAAAACACCCACAACACAAAAAATAAAATGAAGAAATAAAAATGTATAAATATAGCTAGCTGTGTCCATTAAGTGTTGTTTGTATGTATATATTTTTAGGGTTGACCATTTGGTATTGGATAACCAATTAGGGGCTCATTTCTGGGGAACCCCTATTCTTTCTCTCTCAGCAGTCTTAATTTTTGTAGCTTTTCATCTAGGGGTAGGGCCTTCCTTGTAAGATTTTCCCCATGCATGCTGGCATGTCAACTGACAGTGTCACTGTCTGGGTCTTATTTAAGCAGACATAAGATAATAGAGGATTCCCTTTGTTTCTTCAAGCACGCTTATTATTTATCCCTTCGCCTTCCACTCCATCTGTATTACTCTCTCTTTTCCCATTCCCAATTACAGCCCACCCCACCCCCATTTTCCCCTTTATAGTACCAGTCTCTTACTATTTCCCTCTCCAGACCCACTTCTTTCCATGACTCCTTGGTCCCTTGACCTTATATGCCAGTAAACAAGAACCCCAATACATTTTGATATCCTACAGAAGAAATGCAGAGGCTCATGTAAAGACAAAATGCCGACTCCCTGCTTCTGCTTCATATGCTGATGTGTGCATTTCTAGAGATTATGGATGGGAGTGAGCCAGGAAATTGGGAGATCTGAGTGAGGGGCCTTGTGTCACCCCCACCCCTCCCTAGCCCAAGAGGTGGCAATTTCCGTGCAGACCCCATCTAGTCAGGTCTCCAGCTGCCAAGTGCAAACTCCTATCAATGCTTATAGGGCATGAGCAGGTGGTGTCTGTCAGGGACAGCACTATCCCTGCCTTTTAGTTGCTAGGGAGAAAGAGAGAGAGTAGTAAGCACTCGGTTCATGGTTGAAAGGACTGTTTGCTCTAGGGCCTTCATTCCGCTCCTGTGCCTTTCCCAGTTCCTGATGAGGCTACAAAAGTCCCATCCATAGGGAAAAACACCAATAATGTAAGTTATTGGAAAGTCAAGCTTCCAAACACAGTTTGCTGAGGTAGGTGATGAGCATCAACCTACTCACAGGATGCATTCAAATCTCCCTTTTGCATGCTTTGTTATTTGACTCGATAGAAACATTTAACAAAGTAATGTACTATATACATAAGCGCAAACTGTTAAATATGTACTTCATTTGTTCTACTTCAATTGGCTAATAAAAAGGTGAAAAAAATAAGTGTGGAGACTCAAAAGTTACACTCTCCCATAGCACTCCCTGCTCCCTCAGATTCTCACAGCCACAAAATGCTCTCATGTCCATTCCTTATCATTCAATTTTGATTTATCTAGTGGTTTTGGATGTACCTGTTTATATAGTTTTAGTGAAATTACATTGTGTTATATACACAGAGCATAGTGTATCATAAGATTCTGATGCCATTTTATCAATGGAAGTCAATTGTAAATATCATCTTTCCCTTTGCATTACCTTATTCTCCTTGATTATGAAGTCATCATCACAATATTTCCTCTAAACACATTTAGAAGACATCAGCTAGCACTGTCATTCTTGTTTCAGCCATTAAACACAACAGGGGTAATTCGAGAAGGAGTCTGTGGGGTTTAGTCATATTTCTGTTTGTTGTGCTCATAGTTACTTTCCTTTTTTGTCCCCTGTTTTATCACTTCCCTTGTGTATGAGAAACTGGTTTTTACCATGCCTTTTTTTTAAAAAAAAATGTGTGTGTGTGTGTGTGTGTGTGTGTGTGTGTGTGTGTGTGTGTGCTTGTTCCATGGCACACAAGTAGAGGTCAGAGAACAATTTTTTGGGAGTCAGTTCTTTCTGTCCATTATGTGGTTACTGGGGATTGAACTTGGGTCTTCAGGCTTGATGGCAAACACCTCTACTCACTGAGCCATGATCTTTGGTTGCAGATCTTTGGATATTCTTTTAGGGTAGAGGCATTAGTGAATAATTTTCTTAGTTTTCTCTCATCTAATGCTTCTCTTAATATCAGAAAAATGCTTGTGTCAGATATGGAATTCTGAATTTGCAATGTTTTTCTATTGGCCTTTGAACATGTTACCGCAATTTTTTCTGACTTCTGTGTGTTCAGTTGAGAATAGCTGATATCACTGAATCAGCTTTTCTGTTTAAGTGGTGTCTCATGAGCTCAAGATATTTTTGTCTGGTTTTCAGATATTTGACTATGAGTATAATTCTTTGGGTTTATTTTTATGTAGGATTGTAATTGAGTACAGGGGCTTATGACCTCTCTCAAATTTGAATAATTATCAGGCATTGCTTTCCAAATACATCTAAGCCCCATTCTTTGTCTATTTCATGGTCCTATAGTTTTCTGAAGATTTGTTTTTTATCTTCAGTCATGTTACCTCTGTTGTTCAGATGAATATCTATTCATTTATCTTCAGTTCCAAGGAATCGTTTTACCTCTCTCCATTCTGCTCTTACAGTGTGTTATTCTACTTGTAATTGCAGCTTCTGTTTTGCAACTTGCCTTTGCTGGAAAGAATGGAGCCATTGTTTTTCAGTGACATTTGTCTTAAGAAAAGCAATTACTATTTAAGAGAATTACGTTACCCTTTCCTTTTCCGGGTTCCTTGGTGAGAGTAACCAAGAGTTTACATGACTCTATTATCTGCATAAGTTGACTTTTATGAGTTGCTACTTTTTCTAGGACCCAGGATGGGATGTATTACACAAAAAGAAACCTATGGAATTCATGACCATGTTATTACCTATGACTTAAGAGCATCTGCTCTTCTTCTTCTTCTTCTTCTTCTTCTTCTTCTTCTTCTTCTTCTTCTTCTTCTTCTTCGTCTTCTTCTTCTCCTCCTCCTCCTCCTCCTCCTCCTCCTCCTCCTCCTCCTCCTCCTTCTTCTTCTTCTTCTTCTTCTTCTTCTTCTTTTTCATCTTCTTCTTCTTCTTCTTCTTCTTCTTCTTCTTCTTCTTCTTCTTCTTCTTCTGCGGCTGCTGCTGCTGCTACTCTGTATCTTTCATAGTATTATTTGCTTTGCATAAACTATCTGGGGGTTTTATTATAGTTATATACAAATAGCCAGGATATAAATATATATGTTTATATTACCTTCTCAAAAATCAAAGTCAGGTAATTCTTAAGCTTGGAATTGAAAGACTAAAGCTGTGTGTATATTATCTACTGGGTAAAAAAAAAAACATTTACATTCACCATCATCAACTTTAGGTCTTTCCTTGTGTTTTTCTCAACTTCACCTCTAAAAAAAGAGGCTGCCACCTCTTTTATAGTGTCAAACAAGCAGGGAGAAGTCAGTCCCTCATCTAATTAGTAAGGCAAGCCTTCCTCACACATGCCATAAGCTATTCTTGTATAGATTGGGATCTTTATTTTTATACACACACACACACACACACACACACACACACACACACCTAACAAGTAAGCCTTCCCTCTTCAAAACTATTTGGCTTCCTTCAATACCACAAAATATGGCTACCTAGCTTGTGACTTTTATAGTAAATGCTAAATGGAATATATCAGAATAGAATTAGCTAAATCAGAACTGAATTTTTCCACATAGAAAAGTGTAAAGTACTGATAGATTTTTGCCAAGATTTCAAATGGGTACATTAAAAAAAAAAGTGGTACTTGGGGAGAGAGGAAAGACTGGAAGACTAGCAGCTAAAAAGACTTAAGAAAGAAGTGTATCCAAGTTAGTATCTATTGTGAAATTCTAGTGGAGTAAGCTCTCTAATACCTTGAAATTTTTAGTAAAATTCAAATAGCCCACATAATTTGCAAATGATTTTTCAATCATTTTATTGCAACCCTTTTATCAATGATTTATTTATTAATTTTTAATATGAGTGCACTGTCTTCATGCACACCAGAAAAGAGCATTGGATCCCATTACAGATGGCTGTGAGCCACCATGTAGTTGCTGGGAATTGAACTCAGGACCTCTGGAAGAACAACTAGTGCTCTTAACTGCTGAGCTATCTCTCCAACCCCATATTTCAACACTTGTTCATGTAATAATATATATTTACATATTTATCCTTTCTCCCCCAAACTATAAAGGCTTTAGTTCTACCTGTACCAGAGAATACTGTAAGGCCAGACCTCTTGTTTCTTCAGGACCAGTGAGCTCTAGGAGACCAGGCCTCTTACTCCAGTAGAACCAAAGAGCAAAGGATGACGAGGCCTCTGGCTTTTGCAAGTCCAGAGAGTACCTGGCTTTCATGTCTCTGGCTTCTATAGGACCAGAAAGCAGTAAGTGACCAGGCCTCTGACCTCTATAAGACCATATGTCCAGATAACTGACATCTTTGGGACCATAAAGCACCCTGTAACAAGGTCTCCATCCCAGTGAGCTCAGAGTTTTGCCCTACTCCTTATGCCCAGGGTTTCCAGTAGTCTCTAAGGTCAGTGTGAATGTGGGTTTCTGACTTCTAAGATTTCAGTGGTCATTTCAGGGTCCAGAGTCTATATAACTATGGTCTCAGAGGTTACTCAATGCTCATGACTCCAATCATAGACTCCTGATACTAGACAGACCTTAGTGGGCCTGAGGTGTATTATTTTCCCCACAGCAAGTTCACAGAATCTTTTGAACAACCAAAGAGCAGCCCTAATCTTTGTCCTATTCGTACATTGACAAGACAGGATCACCTCGATCACTCCATGGGACATTTCACACAAAGTTTTACTATTCTCAGTAGCTGAACTTCAGGCAGATATACCTCTAGAACAAATCACAGAAAACAAAATGTCCAAATAGGCTTGGACAAGGTAAAGTTTAAACTGAAAAACAAACCCATTATAACAGGCACAAAATACAGCAAGGAATATAATACAACCAACAATCATGACCTAATTGCAACCAGCCCACTCCCCTATAAGGAAATCCAAAGTTAACACAGATAGCAGAAGTATCTGAGAAAGATTTTGGTCTTACACTTAAAAATAATTCATGATCATATAGAAGATCCAAACAAACAGCTTCACAAATTATGGAAATCCACTCAAGGCCTCCACAAGACAGTCTCCACAGTGAATGTCAAAGTCAGTAAATTGGAGGCAAGCGTACAAAATAAAAAGAGAAAATGCAGCAAGGAAATTGTGAAATTTAAAAACAGCCAAACAAAAACACTTGAAACAAAGAAAGTAACCAATCAAATGGTGTCATTAACAGACAAGACCATATCAAAGAATGTATTTCAGGGATGGAGGAAAATTCTGAGATGATAATACATAGAGACCCATACAAGTGGAAAGATAAGGAGTGTGAACAATGTTTCTACAAAGCCTGGAATACATTTAAGAGGTTAAACCTGAAAATTCATGGTGTAGAAGAAAGACCAGAGGTAAAATCAATGCAGTATACAGACAATGTGATAAAAATATAGCAGGACATTTCTCAAACTTAGAGAATAAAGGAGACATCCAAATACAAGGATTATATAAAACTGCAAACAAACATGATCAGAGAAGAAACTACTTGGGACAGATCACAGACAAAATGTTTAAAAAGTTAGGTTCCCTTGGACCTCAGCCACTATTCCTGGTCAGAACCCAGGATCTCCCAAGTTTTACCTCAGTACCAGCCCATCTCCAGTCTTCTGTAACCCCTCCACCAACCACAGAACCACTCTCTACCAGGGATCCCATAGCCACTACACTTGAATGGGACCCAGGTAAGCTATCTGTGCCCTCCTTCCCCTCTGCCTGGTCTCTAGAATACCCCTAGGCCAGTGCTACTGCATGTCTTAGCTCCTCCTTCCAGCCTATCTCCATTCCCTTGGGACTCCTGCCATAGTCAGCATACACATACTTCTCTGTCTGCTGCCCATCATGGAACTGGACCCTGAGTCCTATTTAAGAGACCTCTAGAGTCCTTCCCCTTCCCCTGACTGTTAGCTTATCACACTCCCAACCCACTGCAACTGTCTGAAACTGCTTCGAAGTATGAAACCTGAAACACAGAGTTTCAGCCACAAGACTGAAAACTAACCATCATTCTGCTAATCCACAATACATCAGATTTTGGTAACAGCAATCAAAGAACCAAACAGCCACTCAACAAAAGAAGAAAAAATGCAAATGTCATAACTCTAGATGCCTACATCCTATTGAAAAGACACAAAGACGAACAATCAAGACAATATGCCTGCTCCAGAAATCAGCGCCCCATTGTAAGATGCCCTTAGAAAGCCAATTTAGTGAAAGCAATAAATAAGGACTTCAAAATAGCAACTTGGGATATGTTCAAGGACCGTAAAGGGGATATGAATAAATGCTACAATGAAGACCATTAAAACACAGTTGAATGAAATAATGAAGAAAATTCAAGATATCAAAGTAGAATTTAACAAAGAAATAGAATCACTAAAGAAAATCAAACTGAAATAAAACTCAAAAATGAAAAACTCAGGTAGTCACACAAAAGGCTCAGAGATAAGGCTCCCAAACAGTTTGAATGAAGTAAAAGAGAGTTTCACATCTTGAAGATTAGGTAGAAGAAATGATAACTCAGTCAAAATAAATGTTAAATCTAAAACAAATCTATGCACAAAATACCCAGAAAATATGCAGCACTAAGAAAATATCAAACTTACAAATAATAGGTATAGGGGAAGAAGAAGAAGAAACCCAAAGCAAGGCTCAGAAAAGTCTTTTGTAATTTATTTACATTTCAAATGTTATTCCCCTTCCCAGTTTCCCCTCCACAAACCCTCTATCCCATCCTCCCCCTGCTTCTATGAGGGTGCTCCCGCACCCACCCACCCACTCCTGACTCACTGCCCTAGCATTCCCCTATGCTGAGGGATCAAGCTTTTACAGGACCAAGGGCCGCTCCTCCCACTGATTCCAGATAAAGCCATCCTCTGCTACATATGCAGCTGGAGCCATGGGTCCCTCCATGTGTACTCTTTGGTTGGTGATTTAGTCCCTGGGAGGTCTGGTTGGTTGATATTGATGTTCTTCCTATGGGGTTGCAAACCCCTTCAGCTCCTTCAGTCCTTTCCCTAACTCTTCTGTTGGGGTACCTGAGCTCAGTCCAATGGTTGGCTATATCTGCATCTGTCTTAGGTGCTGGCAGAACCTCTCAGAGGGCAGCCATACCAGGCTCCTGTCTGCAAATACTTCTAGGCATCAGCAAAAGTGTGGGGGGTTGCTGTCTGCAGATTAGATGGATCCCAAGGTGGGGCAATCTCTGGATGGCCTTTCCTTCAGTCTCTGCTCCACTCTTTGTCCCTGCATTTCCTTTAGACAGGAGAAATTCTGGATTAATATTTTTGAGATGGGTGGGTGGTCCCATCCCTCCACTAGGGGCCATATTTATTTACTGGAAGTGGTCTCTTCAGGTTCTCTCTCCCTGCTGTTAGATATTTCGGAAAAGTTCCTCAGTCTAAAGAAAATTATGTCTATAGAGGTATAATGGGTATACATAACAACAAATAGAACAAGAACAAAAACTCCCTGTCACAAATAACAATTGAGACATTAAATGTTTCAAAAAAAGAAAATACATTAAAAGCAGCAAGGCAAAAAGACCAAGTCATATATAAAGGCAGGCCCACTAAATAACATCGGATTATTCAGTGGAGACCCTGAAAACAAGAAGGGCTTAGATGGATATTCTATAATCTCTGTGAGACCATCACAGATGGAAGTCCAGACTGTTACACCTAGCAACACTATCAATCACATTACTGGTAAGAAAGATATTTCATGGTAGAAACAAATTTAAGTCTCCTGCTGAATTCTCCCAAACCAGCACCATTTTAATGTGAATATCAGACATTTAGCACAGCATCCTGAGATGCCCATAGATCCAGGGCCTGAGAGGGAGAGTGGCTAGCCTGGTCCTGGGGTCCTCTTCCTCTAGGCTGTTCCCCTCCTGGGAACCTTCTCCCATCTCTTGAAGCCAGAAATAGAAGAGAAAGATAACTACTTTGAGAGTTAAGTCACAGCTGTCCACATTTTTCTTTAGGTCTGGTATCCCATCTAGTTCAAATGAAAGGAAATAGAACAGTTTGTAGCAGAGGTGGTTGTAGGAAATAATTTGACAGGAGTATGTATATACAGAAAATTCAAGTTTCATTTGAAATTTCATAAGCTTGGTACATCTTAAGATGTTTCAGCCGCTCAGGTTTGTCTCTTGGGACAGAAACTACATAAGATACATAAGTCTTTCTGGTATGAAATAGATTGTATGAGGCATGAAATACAAAAAAAAAAATTGTTGCTTTAAAATTTTTCCTAAAGGAAGATTGAATTTGCTATGAATATTAGTTTCACACAGACTGAAATAAACCTCTAAGTCTTGCTTAATCTAAAGTGTGACATACTTAAGCAAAAATGTCAGCCATTTAACTGAGGTTTAATTTCTTTCATAGCTGGGCTGTAGTAGGCAGCTGTGGATGACTAATCACTCTTTAAAAGCTGTTGTGAACACAAGCCAACAAATAAAGTTGCACCACTGACTACAGTTAAGTGTTGTTGAAAATCCCACTAGTGTTCCCTCTGGGCAGAGGTCTCCTAGTTATAAATTATGTAGAATTCAACACATAGAAAGCCATTTAACCTCTGCTTATGTCTTAACTTCCTCATATGATTGGTATAAATGAATATATAGCTGCTTATGACAGTCTTATTTGAAAATATAAGATTTCAAAAGACTGTTGCCCTGCCAGTTTGAAGGTCCTTATAGAGCTGAGTTGGTGAGTTAGTATGCAAGCATCCCCTCTCCTTGCTGTCATTTGTAATGTTTGGGGAAAATCCTTGAGATTAAAGTTCTGATTGCAAATTATTTAACTTGAAAGTTTTTTTTGTTCCAAATGCATATATGTTATTTTGGTGCCAAGACCAGAGATCACACTCCTATTGGAAGCCTTACTTACGTTTTCTTACAAGTTGATTTTGAATTAAATGAAATATTAGCATATTTGTATAGTAGTCAAAAAGGTATAAATAAATCCCATAGAAAGGCAGAGGAAAAAGAGAAATAAAGAGAAGACAAGTTAAAAAATATTCAGACTAAAGTGATAAGATATCCCTAATTTTAATTAAATAGAAATGAAAAATATGTTACCGATAAGAGACATCATGATATTTGAGGATTCATGATACCAAAAAAAAAATGCTATCTGTAGAACAGATAGCAATACACATCTAAAAATGTACTATCTGAAAATTTTCATTAAATAAAAAGACATAGGGGCTAGTGAGATGGGTTAGTGGATGAAGCCACTTGCCACCTAACAACATGAATTTAATCCTTAGGACCCCATGATGTAAACAGAACTAGATCCTGCAAGTTGTCCTCAAACCTTCAAATACACACACACACACACACACACACACACACACACACACACACACCTACCTTAGCACTGAAAACTTAGAGCACTGGTAGCAAACACAACTCTTGCAATTGACATGGCCACAAAGAAGGACTGTGCTCTCAAAGACTTCAGAGACTATTCCTAGACCTTTCACCATACCTGATGTTCATTACTTAGCTGATAAAATTTGGTACATTAGAGCTAAATGGATTTGGATGGGGTTTTGGACAGTGAACTGATAATGTAGCAGAGAGAACACTCCTGGGGCTTTAAATGAGGATACTTTGTAATTACCATTTTCTATGGATATGAATTTATGAAGCTAAGCTGCCCCATAAAGCTTCCATTCTCTGATTATTCAGGAAGACACTAATATAGGTATTCCTGGGCAGACTTTTACAAATGTAAATTAAATCTCGAGTCAGTTGATCTGAAAATTATCCAGGAATGTGTGACTAAATCAGGACAGCCATTTCAAAGTAGTTTCATTGTCTTAGCAGAAGAAGAATAAGTGAAAGAAATTCATCGCGTGAGGATTCAAAACATGCCTGTTTGGAAGATGGAGAGGACCCTGCACAGAAATCGGAAAGAAGTCTCAGAATTAAGGACCTTCGGCCAACAGCTAGAGAAGAAAAACTCCAGTCCTACTATATGATGGGCAATATTCCAGCTGAGTTTACATTTTGCTCTGTGTTAGTGGGCTAGTATGATCGTCAGTCCTTTGACAACTATTTTTGATGAAAAAGCTGCTAGGCCATTAGTGAGGCATGCATTTGGACATGCCTGTGAAGGAGCTCCTAGAGAGAATTAACTAAAACGAAACAGTGTACCTGGAAGGTGTGAGTCACCATGGGAGTGGGCTGGGGGAATCTGGCCTGAATTAAAACAGGGAAAGGAGAAAGACAACTGAGGACCAGCACTCCTTTTCCTGTGTCCTTCCTTTTTCTAGAAATGATGAATCCATGAGGAGATTTGGAATCCCAAACAGAAAACCCCTCTTACCAGATATTTTTCACAGTATTGAGAAAACTAACATAACCTTTTGATCGACGATATGTGAATCCTGTCTGTTACCAGAGTGGGTTTGACAACCTTGTAGTAGTACCTTGGTTCTCTTGATTTAAAAAAAAAAACCCATAACTCTCAATTTAAAGAAAATAAAAGGTAGTTTATTCTGGATCCAAATATAAACCTGGAAACAAAGATTCGTTTTACCCCGTATATCATATTCCAATATGGTAGCATTTTCATGATTTTTTTTTATGATAACAGAACAAAGTTGTACCTCAAATACATTTAAAATATACACTTAAAATATATTAGCACATCCAATAGACAGGTTACAGCTTGTTATAGGCCTTAGAGGATTTCTGGTAACATTCTTAGATTTTGTATACCTGGAGCTAGTTGTATGCTCTGAATATATTTGAAATTTTTGATAGTCACAAAGGTGTTAGGTCAGACATGGAGTGGGCAATGAACAGCTTTCAAAGAAGCTAAAAAGAACCTAAAGTAATTTTGTTCTGGCCTGCAACATTTTAACTCTTCATAATCATGAAAGTCGGCATTTAACTTTATGGAATCTCTAATAGGTGCAGTTCTACTGTTTCTTGTTTTGTTATGTTTGGTTATTTGTTTATTGTTCTGTGTTGTTTTTTTTTTCTGGGAACTTCAGTTCAGTTCCCAGTGCTGGCATATACTCAAGGGTTACATACACACATTGATGTGCTTTCTATCCTCCAAGTGCCTCATAGTGTTGTACTGAATCACTGCGTGGACTTGGAGGCATGCAGCCAACCATATCCTATCCTGTGACTGGAAAGGGCTAAAACTCAGTAGCAGATCTACTTCCATGTCTATAACTGAAACAAAGGTCTTCTAGTTTGTCTTTAGGGTCATAGATGGATGTGTCTCCCCTGGTAGGCTCCTGCATGAGCAGTCCTGCTTTCAAACCACAGTCAAAATGTTTAATTCCTATGTCAAGATTTATGGTAGTACTAAGGTCAGAAGGTCAATATGTAGGGGTTACTGATTAATGTGGCCCCCTCTGGGTCCCTACATGGGCCAGTATGTCAAACAACAGTGGAGAGATGTTAAGGGGAGATTAACAGCTCTTTATGCCTATTGTGATACCTATGTTAGAATGTCTAGGCCATGGACTAACACAAGTATGTCTCCTAGCTTGGACTTTAAATAGGCAGAATGTTCTGAGACCAAGGTTGAGAAGGGTTTGGGATGATTCAAAAACTGTTTCAGTGTTATTGAGATTACCATGCATATTATTTACTTTTCTAGTATTGTGATGAAACACCATGACCAAGGCATCTTATAGAAGAAAGTAGTTATTTGGGCTTCTGGTTGCAGAGGCTTAGAGTCTGTGATATAAACCTGAGGCAGCAGGCTGCCAACATGGTAGCTAGAGCAGAAGTTACAATCTCACAACCCAAATCACAAGCAAGAAGCAGAGATAGAGTACCAGGAATGCGGTGAGGCTTTAAACTAGTGGTTCTCAACCTGTGAGTTATGATTATGATTGCATGTAAGATATTGACATTATGCTTTATAACAGTAGCAAAATTGGTCATGAAGTGGCAAAGAAATCATTTTATGATGGGGGTAATCACTATAACAAAAAGAACCATATTAAAGAGTCATAGCATTAGGAAAGTTGAAAAACACTGCTTTAAACTCTCAAGCCCCATGTCTAGTGACATACTTCCTCCCACAAGGTCATACTTCCTAAACCTTCCAAAAAGTTATTGACTGGGACCAAGTATTAAATGTCCAAGACTATGGAGATTTTATTCAAAGCACCTGTTTTAGGTACTCTTCAGTTGTGACAAAATACTATAACCAGGGCTACTTGTAAAAGAAAGCCTTTATTTTGGCTTACAGTTTCAGAGGGTTAGAGTCTGTGATTGTGGAACAAAGACATGGTGGCAGGCATTGCTGGGAGCTCACATTTTGATCTACAAAAAAGAGAGAAAGAGAAGGAGGAGGGAGAGGGAGAGAGAGATTGAGCACTAGGGTCAGCATGAGGCTTTTGAAACCTCAAGGCCCATCTACAATCACACACCTACTCCAACAAGGATGCATCTAATCCTTCTTAAACAGTTCTACTAATTGGGCCCTAAGTAATCTAATATATGAGCCTATGGAGGCTATTTCTCATTCAAACCACCACATGACTACAGCAAGCATGTTTCAGTGACAGATAATTGAAATCCCCAGAAGCCTCTTACAGATGCAGGATAGTCTACAAATCGGTGGAACTGGAGCCCAGGTTTGGGCCATTTTGTATCTTCTGTGGTACCTAGGTTGGAAGACCGTTCCTGGCAATGAACATGGGCATTTCTCTTTTTGGTACTTTGTGCAAACAAAACTGATCTTAAATTATAGCTCAGCAAGCTAGATATGAATTAAAAGGTAATTCCAAAATTTATGGCCACCACTGAATGCATTGTTACTGCCTCCTGAGACAGCAATGTATGAGACTTTTCCAAGGCTCCTTGTCAGTGTTAGTAGTCAGACCAAAGTAAGCCATTTATGAGCTTGGGTCTTGGAATACATTCTCTAAGTGGGCTGCCTAAGTCAAGGTAACATTTCTAAAAGATTCTTTTCACTCTTGCTGTTCTTGTTTTAAACCACCGATTTATAAGAACATCCACAACATACATTTACAAAGAATATAAGGTAAGCCATAAATCAGTCTCAATACTTTAAAATTTTTTTCAATCATAAACTATGCTATCTGTTAACAATGAAATCAAACTGAGATTAAAAATAGAAAAATGACAGAAAAAGAGGCTGAGATATTACCTGATTCATATAAAACTTGCCTTATATACATGGGATTTGAGGTTCAATCCTCAGTACCACAAAAGAAAAGAAAAAAATTACATGAAAATATTTAGCCATTTATACATTGAACAGGACTCTTCCAAATAACCCACTGATAAAAACAAATATCAAGGAAATATATATATAAATAACTTTTTAAAATTAGGCCCTTAAGTCAATATTTAAAAGAGCAAAATAAATATAAATCAAGGGGTCCCATGATAAAGAATTGATCAGAAACTGATAGAACTGAAAAATAGAGAATGAAAGAATATCAAAAAAGTAAAAGACTGACTTTTAGAAAGATCAGTGATGTGGATAAACATCTGACAAGGCTTGAGGGAGGTAAAAGGGCTGGGAAAGGGGAAGAATGGAAGGAAGATGGGAAGGAAGGAGAGAGAAAGACAGAGAGACTATGAATTTGAAGAAGAGTGGAATGAGGGATATGGAAAGACTTAAAGGGAAGAACAAAAAGGGAGAAATTATACAATTATTTTATAATCTCTAAAAATAAAATGAAAAGGAGGGGAATGGGGCACATATTGCTTACAGTAGCCATGGAGCTATTAGCAAGTGATAGCTGCTAGAAGAGAGTCAGTTTTCTCTAAGAGTATAGCCTTGGTGTCCCACATTCCAGTGGAAAGCCACATATCCAAGAGTATTTGTGCAGCACAAATTTGTTTTGACAGGTCAAAAGACACGATGTTGAATGGGTGAGGATAGTGGAATAGATCTTGGAAAAGTTGGAGGAGGGAAGAAGAATATGACCAAATACATTGTATGAAATTCTCAAAGAACTCATTTTTTTAAAAAGACACTTGCCTATAGACATGCCCACAAGCCAAGCTAATATAGACAATCCATCATTGAGACTCTCTACCGAGGCGTCATTTGGATGATGAAAGCTAATGATTACAAAGCCCCACTAACATGGAATAAAACAAAAACAAAGACAAAACTAAAATAACATTATTCTCAGACATTTGACAGTATAGAATGCACCCAGTAAGTCCATTAATATACTCAGTACCTTTGTTATGAAGGTGCTTGTTAATTTATATTTGTGATGAGCTAAGATAATGTGACTAATTAAATATTAAATAATGTCCAATTAGGACATTAAATAAAGGGCTTTTCAGTTGTTTGTTTGGATTTTAGCTTTTCATGGTTGTTGTGTGTTTTGTTTAGGACAGACTCTTACTATGTAGGTCAGGCTGGTCTCGAGCTGGAAATATTCCTGCCATAGCCTCCTGAACACTATGATCACGTGAGGTACACCACTTTGTTTGATGTGAGAGCTACAGTGTTATGGTGAAAAAAATCAAAATGCTCTGATCAACAACTTAGCTCTTACTCTTGTGTCAGATGAGTGTGAATGATTATTGTGTGGTATTCCTAATCAGCCCTCACACTCTCAAGTCCTTTTGCAAAAATTGCAGCAGACCACACAGTCTAGGCTTACCTTAGCCCACACTGTCAGCAGAAACCAAGTATGCCAATGGCCAGTTTCAAATATTTCATCTAGTGGCAATTTAAGATCCCTCCCCTCTTTCACTAATCCTTTCTAAAATGGATGAAAGGAATCGGGGCTCCTATTAGGATGGTTCCTCACAGCCTTGTCCAACTTCAGATGTACCTACGGTTTTATCTTATATTATGCCTGTGCTTTCCAAGAATTTGTCAGGTGCTACATGCAAGATTCAATTCTCATAAAACATGGTCTCCAGATAGAAATGTATCTGGCTTCCCCCTGACTATAATAGTGCTATTCTAAAACCATTTAAACTAATGAACCAACCATCAAAATAGTAGCAGCCATATCAAGGCAAAATGAAATAAAAAATATGTAAACCAAGCATGATGATGTACCCAATATGATCACAGTGCACAGGAGACTAAGGCAGGAAGATTTCCAGCTTGAGACCATCCTAATCTACATAGCAAGACTCTGTCCTAAACAAAATGCACAACCACCATGAAAAGCCAAAATCCAAACAAACAACTGAAAAGCACTTTGTTTAATGTCCTAACTGGAGCCACATTATCTTAGCTCAGGGAAAAATAAAAAATTCAGTACATGCTGGATTGTGTACACATTACTGATTTGGTTATTCTATTTTAAAATGTCTCATTCATTTATGGCTAGGCCTCAATTACACTGCTTTGAGCAATATGAAATATAGGGCATGGTGTGTACAGTGGCACACACCATTAATCTCAGCTGAGATAGGATAACCTCTGTCAGTTCAAGACTAGTCAGCTTTGCTTAGCAAGTTCCAGGCCAGTCATGACAACATAGTGAGACTATGTCCCACTCTCTCCCACCCCTCCAAAAAACAAAAAAAAGAGAAAGAGAGAAAAAAGAAACAACCAAAAAAGTAATATAGGAAGTATGTAGATGGAAACATAGTTATATGTACTCAACTAAGACCTGAATGCTATGGCCCTGAAATATCAAAAAGCAGCATGGGCCATTTCTACACTAGGGGCTTGCTATGTAGAACAGGCAAGGAAAAGAAGCCCAGAAATCTTTACTTTTTCTAATAGCAATGCCACTAAGGTGGTTTGTGTCACAAATTCACAATTTCATGTGAACTTTTATGGGAAAAACTAATCCTGGCACTCAGGAACCCCCATCATACCTGTTGCATGATAAGCAATAAACTGAAGGACAGCTGTAAAAACTTTCCTCCTCTAATGGCATCCCAAAACTTACTATGTCATTTTGTCTGGATGGATTTGAGATATCACATCATGTCCCTAAATAAGGACTGCAGGAGAATGGTAGAGGAGACTTTCTTTAGACTTCTAAAGATATCCTTGAAAGGATATCCTTCAGAGACCATCCAAGTTGAGGTATAGATTCAGAAATTTTGGTCGCAACAACCACATTGGACCATGTTTCTTTTCTCTTTGATTGGTTTTGTTTTGTTTTGTGTTTTTTTTTGTTTGTTTGTTTTGTTTTTTGTTTTTTGAGACAGGGTTTCTCTGTGTAACCATGGCTGTCCTGGAACTCACTCTGTAGACCATGCTGGCCTCAAACTCACAGAGATCTGCCTGTCTCTGCCTGTAGTGCTGGTATTAAAAGGTGTGTATCTTCTCATTTTCTCTCGACATTTCTTCACACTGTCATTTCTCACTAAAAATTCTTGGATTTGCTTAACCAAGTGAAATTATTTCAGCGCTCTCTCTCTCTCTCTCTCTCTCATGAGTATGCATATATATTCATGTTGCCTGCATAGCACAGGTATAGTATTTTCTTGATGTCTGTATATATAATCTTCACAGGCTTATAACGTACCTAATCTCCCAAAAGCAATATACATTGCTCCTCAGACATACAGTAAATTATTTCAAATAGAAATGCTCACAAGATATGGCATTTAACTCTTATTTTTCATATATAATCACAGTGTCATTAGACTTTTGGTTAATAAGGAGAGCCAAAAACTAGTTCTGAGTGGCATGGCTAGGGAGAAGTCAGTGTAAGAAAAGACTTGCCAGGCAGTGGTGGCACACGCCTTTAATCCCAGCACTCAGGAGGCAGAGGCAGACGGATTTCTGACTTCAAGGCCAGCCTGGTCTACAGAGTGAGTTCCAGTACAGCCAGGGCTACACAGAGAAATCCTGTCTCAAAAAAACAAAAAAAAAAGAAAAAAGAAAAGAAAGAAAGAAGGAAGGAAGGAAGGAAGGAAGGAAGGAAGGAAGGAAGAAAGAAAGAAAGAAAGAAAGAAAGAAAGAAAGAAAAGACTTTATTCTCCAGAGTGGAAGAGCTTCAGAAACTCACAGAAGTGATATTAGGATGTCCAAAGAATGCAGAGAAAAAGATAGGCAACCCATTAAGGAAAACAGAACATAGCTTCAGCCAATTCATTGTCAGGACTATATTGAAGCAAGTCCAGCAAGTCCCCATAACTTACAAGCTGCAAATCCTGTGGAAAGTTTTGGTGACATGGTGTTTCCTCTAACAGATAAGCTAGCAATGGAGAGAAATCTCATTTTGCCAGTCTATATGATTCAGAGGACAGTGCTGAGGTACCACTTTGAGAGAGAATTAGTGATTTCAGAATGAGCTCCCCCTGGGGGGGGGAGGCACTGAGAACAGGGATGTAGCATAGGAAGTGGGATTGTCCAAAATTATCAAACAAAAGTGCAAGCTAGACAAGGCTCAGCTTAGGCAGTGAAATATGTAACCTTGCCCCCAGTGGCCTGGAGCAGAGCTCAGAAACTGAATAAAGTAGCACTATTTGGTAATCCTGAGTCTGAGGTTATCAAGTGCATTACTATCTTCTTGAGCCATATTATCTACTATCTACTGATCTAGAGGCTAACAACACTGAAGACAATATCTCTGCAGGGTACTTGTACTTAAGAGATATCAAATTATAAAGACAGGTCCCCTAATTGTATGCATCTCACGGCTGTAGTTGGTTTTCACATTCCCAACATACTTGGGAGACAACCCCCAGATGGAATATTGGCCACACCAGAAGACATGATATAGTGAGTCTTGAGAGGACCAGAGAACCTGCCTAGACCATACACTGTATAATTAGTAGTGGCCCCTGCTATGTAAAGAAGAGAAATTGTATAAGCTAAAGATAGCTCTAATGGACACCATACACATGTTCAATACAGACTCAACCCCAGCATAAACCATAGCAAAGGCAAAAGCTCACACATTCAACTGACCCTCCTCCCCAGGTCATATGATTGGCAGTAGACAAATTTTGAGGTTTAAGAAAGAAGTTCCTCCAGCACCTTTGTTTTGTTTGTTTTCTTCCCATTTTTACTCCTGTATTGTTTCTTTCTCTTCTTTTATGATTCATGATTCATTCTCTTAATTAGTGCTTGATGTGGGAGAACCCAGCCCATTGTGCATAGTGGCATCCCTGGGCTGGTGGCCCTTGGTTCTGTAAGAAATCAGGCTGAGCAAGCCATGGGGATCAAACCAGTAAGAAGCACCCCTCCGTGGCCTCTACATCAGCTCTGGTTTCTGGGTTCCTGCTTTGAATTCCTGCCCCAACTTCCCTCAGTGATGGACTATAAGCTGTAATATGAAATATACCTTCCTCCCTAAATTGATTTTGGTGCATGTTTTATCACAGCAATAGAAAGCAAAACAAGACGTTTTGATATGTCTTAGGGTTTAACTGCTGTGAACAGACACCATGACAAATGCAAGTCTTGTAAAAGACAACATTTAATTGGGGCTAGCTTACAGGTTCAGAGGTTCAGTCCAGTATCACCAAGGCAAGAACATGGTAGCTTCCAGGCAGACATGGTGCAGGAGAAGCCGAGAGTTCTACATCTTCATCTGGAGGCTGCTAGTGGAAGACTGACTTCCAAGCAGCTAGGGTGAGTGTCTTAAGCTCACGCCCAGAGTGTCACACCTACTCCAACAAGGCCACACCTCCTAATAGTGCCACTCCCTGAGCCAAGCATATTCAAACCATGACAAAATGGAAGTAGTACTAAAAAAACTCTTAGAGAAAGGGGGGAGGGGATCTAGTCTCCCAGGAGTGCTGACACAACTCAGCTCACAGGTGTGACCACCACTACTGCTCCAATACCAGGCCCAAGTAGGACCCACCCAGAACCCACAGGACATAGGAACTGTGTCAGGATCCTGGGACAGGATCATTCCGGTTTCCATCTGCCCCTGGAGCTAACACTGTACCACAGCTCTTCGCAGCCAAATCCTGCCAGGAAAGAGCTGGTCTCCCAGGAGTGCTGACATACCTAAGATCAGTCTCACAGGCAGATAGGAGGGACAAGCTATGCAGTCAGAGAAAGGCAAGACCAGCTAACATGAGAGATAACTAGATGGCAAGAGGCAAGCTCAAGAACATAAGCAACCCAGTTCTCCTAACACAGCAAGCCCTGGATACCTCAACAAACCTGAAAAGCAACACTCTGATTTAAAATCACATCTCATGATGATGATAGAGGAAATAAATAATACCCGTAAATAAATACAGGAGAACACAGGTCAACAGGTAGAAGCCATTAAAGAGGAAACACATAAATCCCTTAAAGAAATACAGGAAAACAACCAAACAGTTAAAGGAGTTAAACAAAACAATCCAGGATCTAAAAATGGAAATAGAAACAATAAAGAAGTCACGAAGGGAGACAACCCTGGAGATAGAAAACCTGGGAGAGAGATCAGGAGTCATAGATGCAAGCATCACCAACAGAATGCAAGAGATAGAAGAGAACATTTCAGTTACAGAAGGCACCATAGAAAACATTGGCACAACAGTCAAAGAAAATACAAAAAACAAAAAGTTCCTAACTCAAAACATTCAAGAAATTCAGGACACAATGAAAAGACTGAAACTAAGAATAATAGGTATAGAAGAGAGTGAAGATTCCCAACTAAAAGAACCAGTAAATATCTTCAACAAAATTATAGAAGAAAACTTCCCTAACCTAAAGAAAGAGATGAACATAAATATACAAGAAGCCTACAGAACACCAGATAGATTGGACCAGAAAAGAAATTCCTCCCGTCACATAATAGTCAAAACACCAAATGCACAAAACAAGGAAAGAATATTAAAAGCAGTAAGGGAAAAAGGGCAAGTACCATATAAAGGCAGACCTATCAGAATTACACCAGACTTCTCACCAGAGACTATGAAAGCTAGAAGATCCTGGACAGATATCGTAGAGACCCTAAGAGAACACAAGTGCCAGCCCAGGCTGCTATACCCAGCAAATCTCTCAATTACCGTATAGGGAGAAACCAAGATATTCCATGATAAAACCAAATTTAAACAATATCTTTCCACCAATCCAGCCATACAGAGAATAATAGAAAGAAAATCCAACACAAGGAGGCAAACTACACTGGAGAAAAAGCAAGAAACTAATCTAACAACAAACTCAAAAGAAGAGAACCACACAAGCAAAATTCCACCTCTAAAAACAAAAATAACAGGAAGCAACAATCTTTGGTCCTTAATATTTCTCAACATCTATGGACTCAATTCCCCAATAAAAGGACATAGACTAACAGGCTGGATAAGTAAACAGGACCCAGCACTTTGCTGCATACAGGAAACACACCTCTGTAACAAAGACAGACACTACCTCAAAGTAAAAGGCTGGAAAAAATTTCAAGGCAAATAGTCCCAAGAAACAAGCTAGAGTAGTAATTCTAATATCCAATAAAATAGACTTTCCACCAAAAGTTATCAAAAAAGATGGAGAAGGACACTATATACTCAAAGGAAAATCCAACAAGATGAACTCTCAATCTATGCCCCAAATGCAAGGCCACTCACGTTTGTAAAAGAAACGCTACTGAAGCTCAAAGCACACCTTAAAGCTGACACAATAATAGTAGGAGACTTCAACACCCCACTCTCAACAATGGACATATCATGGAAACAGAAATGAAACAGACACAGTGAAACTAAAAAGTTATGAACCAAATGGACTTAACAGATATCTACAGAACATTTCACCCTAAAACAAAAGAATATAACTTCTCATCACCTCATTGTACCTTCTCAAAAATTACTATATAATTGGACACAAAACAAGCCTCAGCCAATACAAGATTGAAATAATCCCATGCATCCTATCAGATTACCACAGACTAAGGCTGGTCTTTAATAACAAAAACAACACAAAGCTCACATACACATGGAAGCTGAACAACTATCTACTCAATGATAACTTGGTCAGGGAAGAAATAAAGAAATTAAAGACTTTTTAGAATTTGCCTGTTCCACTATGTTCATAGCAGCCTTACTTATAAAAGCCAGAAGCTGGAAACAACCCAGATGTCCCTCAACAGAGGAATGGATACAGAATATGTGGTACATTTACACAGTGGAATACTACTCAGCTATTAAAAACAATGACTTCATAAAATTCACAGGCAAATGGATGAAACTTGAAAATATCATCCTGAGTGAGGTAACCCAGTCATAAAAAATCACAATGGTATGTACTCACTGATAAGTGGAGATTAGCCAAAAAGAAGATCAGAATACCCAAGATAAAATTCACAGACCATATGAAACCCAAAAAGAAAGAAGACCACACCAAAGTGTGGGTATTACAGTCTTATTCAGAAGACGGAAGAAAATAATCTCAGAAGTAGAGGGAGAGAGGAGGGGGAATGAAAGGGGGAGACTCAGATACAGGAGGAGATGGGGGCGAACTACAAAGGGTCAGGAATTTGAAAGGAGGAGATTAGTAGTGGGGGATGGGGAACTGGGGGTAGCCACTAGAAAGTCCCAGAAACCAGGGACCCAAGAGGTTCTCAGCACCCAACAGGGAGGACATTAGCCAAAATACCCAACAAAGGGGAAATTAAACCTGTAGAGATCATATCCAGTGGATAGGCACAGCCTCCGTTTGAGGGATGGGGCCACCCACCCACCTCAAAAGTATTGATCCAGAATTCCTCCTTTCAAAAGGAAGTACAGAGACAAAGAGTGGAGAAGAAACTGAAGGAAAGGCCATCCAAAGACTACTCCACCTCAGGATCAATCCAATCTGCAGACACCAAACCCAGACACTATTGCTGATGCCAAGAATCCCTGAGAGGTTCTCCCAAAGCCTGACCAATACAGATGCAGATACAAGCAGCCAAACATCAGACTGAGCACAGGGACCTCAATGGAGAAGTTAGGGGCAGGACTGAAGGATCTGAAGGGGTTTGCAACCCCATAGGAAGAACAACAATATCAATCAACTGGACCTCCCCAAAGCTCCCAGGGACTAAACCACCAACCAAAGAGTGCACATGAGGGGACCCATGGCTCCAGATGGATATGTAGCAGATTGGGCATCACTGGGAGGGTAGCCCCTTGGTCCTGTGGAGGCTTGATGATCCAGGGTAGGTGAATGCTAGGGTGCTGAGGCAGAAGTGGGTAGGCGGGTAGGAAAGCAACCTCATAGAGGCAGGGGTAGAGGGAGGGGATAGGGGGGTTGTGGGGGGAAACTTGGAAGGAGGATAACATTTGAAATGTCAATAAATAAAATAAAACATGGGGAAAAAGAAGCTCATGGCTAGCCAGGGCCCTACCAACTTGTGCCAAACCTTTAGGGAGTTAATATCAATATTCCTCAAACCTTTTCACAAAATAGAAACAGAAGGCACACCACAAAACTCATTCTATAAAGTCAGTATTGCTTTCAAATCAAAACAAGATAAAAACAAGATAATGAAAACTATATACCAATTCCAAATACCAAAGAAAACAAGGAACAAAATTCTCAATAAAATACTTGCAAATTGAATTCAGGATTACATTAACATGATCATGGTATGATAACCATGACCAAGTTGGTTTCATTGAAGAGATGTATGGTAGGCTCACTATGTGCAAACAATATATTTAACCCAACACAAATAGATTCAAGAAGAGAAATCATATGACCATGTCAATAGATGAAGAGACTTTGACAAAGCTCAACATTGTTCTTTAATAACAACAACCCTCAAGAAACATCAAGTAGGAGAAACATATCTCAACATAATAAAGACTATATATGACAAACTTACGGTAAATATTATAAGAAATTGTAAGTATTTCCTCCAAAAAGTAAGGAAGAAACAAGGGTGCCCACTCTCTTTACTGGTCTTGATGTTTTTAGCTACAGCAAAATTATTATAAGAAAATAAATAAAAGATATAGAAATAGAAAATGACATCAAACTATCCATATCCAAAGAAGATTCGATCCAATTTTTAAAAGACCCTGAAGACTCAAACCACAAAACTTGGACCCAATACATACCTTTTACTTTGTACATTAGCAGTATACAAACCCAATACATCCATGTAAGTAGCTTTTCAATATATTAATAATTAACTTGCCATAAAATAAATTAGGAAGAAGATATATCAGACAAGGGATTAATACCTAGAATTACAATCCCAATACGCCAGATGGGATTAATACATATAATAGACTAAAAATTGGAAAATTAAGCATACAACATCAAATTATCTAACTGTTGAATGGACTAATGAACTGAACTGACAGGTCTCAAAAAGCATAAACTAGCAAAAAGCATTTGAAAAACTGTTTTTGAAAATTTAGCCAATTAGAACCCCATGTTTAAAAGCAGGGCATTTTTTCTTATTTTTATCTTTATTTTTTTTTACATCCTGGCTGCAGTTTCCTCTCTCTCCTCTCCTCCCAGTCCCCTGTTCCACTTCTCATCTGTTCCACTACCTCATCTACTCCTCCTCCAGTTTTTCTTCAGAAAAGGGAAGGCCTCCCATGAATATCAACCAAACATCAAGTTGCAGTAAGGCTAGGTACCTGTTCTCATTTTAAGGCTGGACAAGGCAACCTAACAGGAGGAAAAGAGTACCAAAAGCAGGTAAAAAACATAGAAACAGCCTCTGCTCCAACTGTTAGGACTCCCACAAGAACACCCAGCTACATGACTGTAATATATGTACAGATGGCCTAGGTCAGTCCCATGTAGGCTCCCTAGTTGTTAGTCTAGTCTCAGTGAGCCACTATGAGCCAGATTAGTTGATTCTGTAAGTTTTCATGTGGTGTTCTTGACCCCTCTGGCTCCTACAATCTTCCCCTCTCTTCTTCCACAGGGTTTCCCAAGTTTAAATGCTTCTCTCTTTTTAGGGCCTTGCAAGTATTTGAACCTAGGACCTATTGCATGCTAAGCAAGTATTTTACTACCAAGTTATATCCCCAGCCCCAAAATGGTAGATTTTAAGCCAAATGTTATTATTAGTATAGTATGTGTATTCTTATGTGCTGACATTCTTCATTCGTTGTACATGAAACATGGTTAAATAGAACCTGGAGTTAATTTCTGCATTATTTCTGGCCTGAATTCTTTAAGTGGCTCATCCCTAGGGAAGATTAATTCTCCCTCTCTGGGCAGTCATTAGTTGTTTGTTGTTCTTTTCCTAGGGGTGAGACTCTGCGAGATTTCCCCCTTACACCTTTGCATGTGTCCTGGTACTGTCCTGCTTCAGGTCTTGGTTAAGCATCTATACTGTTAAGGTATCATGAGTAGAAAAATAAGGTGGAAATGATGTAATTGTGTTTTAATTTTAGAAAGTAAAAATAAAATTTATCAATACAAATGTTAGTCCATTAGAACTGCTTTGGAATTTCATCTCATCTCAGTCAGAAGGACTCAAGAAAGCAAAGGAAAATAAATGTTAAACCCAGAAGCCATGCTCGATGTATGCAATATGCTGCATGCATGGCCTATGCCAGTATGAGTGTAAAGGTTTTTTTCAAAAGCTAGAAATTAGAGGCTGGAGAAATGGCTCAGCAATTAAGAGTACTGGCTGCTCTTCTAGAGGACCTGGGTTCAATGCTCAGCACCCACATGGCAGCTCATGACTGTCCATTCATTCCAGTTCCAGAAGATGTGATGTCCTCTTCTGGTCCCTGATATACTTATAGGCAAAACACCATAAACATAAAACAAAAAGAATTCTTTTTTAAAGTAGAAATAGAGCTATGATACGACCCAGCTGTACTACTTGTATATCTCATATACTACATATATCCAAGGATATTTTCAGATCCATTTTTTGCCACTCTATTTACAATAGCATATAATCCAACTATCCCATGTGACCATTCACTGTTGTATGGTTAAAGAAAAGGTAGTATATGCACGTAGTAGGAAAGGTTTCAGCTAGAAAGAAAAATGAAATCATGGCATTGACAAGAATAAGGATAAAATATGACAGACTCAGAAAGAGAGATACTGCATGCTTATCTCAAATTACACCACCAAGATTATAAATTGTGCATGGGGGAGCACATCCAGGTAAAAATGGATCATAAAGGGTAAGGGTAATGAAATGCATGTGACATAAAGTAGAAGGCAGTACTGTTGGGGAGAAAGGAGAAGACAGCTAACCATGGAGATTAGGGGAATGGGAGAAGGCAGTGAGAAAGCAACATGAGTAAGAACAAAGTATAATGATGTATATGTGTAAAAATGCCCTTTGAAACCAGTATCAAGTTTATAACTTCAAAGTTAAGGAAAGTGCCTTTCATTGCAGCCCTCGGGAGGCAGACGCAAGTGGATCTCTGTGAGTTCAAGGCCAGCCTGGTCTACAGAATGAGTTCCAGGACAGCCAGGGCTACACAGAGAAACCCTGTCTGGAAAAAAACAAAAACAAAAACAAAAACAAAAACAAAAACAAAAAAGTTGAGGAAAGTAAAATAATTTATTTTAAAAAATAAAAAATGGTATTTTTTTTTCTGAAGGGAAATAGAAGAGCAGTGGATCTGGATCTAGGGAGAGGAGAAATGGGGGGAAAACTGGGAAGAATAGATGGAGGGAAGGCTGTGGTCGGGATGTATTACTATATGAGAGAAGAATAAATAAGAGTATATATATATACATATATATACATATACATACATTAAATTTTAAGTTGAATGTTCTCTTTATCATATATCATAGATTATTCAATTATACACAACCATTTTTCCCCTTTTTATATGTAACATTATACATTGCATGTTGACTTGCAACTGAGTAGATAAATATTCATATTTTGTGTATACTTGGCTCTCATTTTAGTAGCTGACTTTGAAACTAATTGTGCATGAACTATTATTTTGCCTTTTTAAAATAGAAATTGGTTGAAAATAATTGATTGTTGTGTCTGCCTTCATGAAGCATACAAGTGCAATTGACAGCATGTACTCACAGATGAATTCATTATTTGTATATCTCAATTATCAATAATTTAAAATTATCCTTTTTATATGAAGCAATCAAAGAACAGTAGCTACACATGCAAACAAAATTTACAGAAAATGTATTGAATAGTGTATTTTTGTAGATTTTGTAACATTTATGATGGTTTTTAGCCAGTAATTTTTATTTGTATATATGTGCACATTATACATATGTAGCAATACTAAGGGAAGGAAAGGAAAGGGATTGGAGGGTGGGGATATGGGAGAGGCTAATGGGAGGAAAAGGAAGGAGAAGGTGATGTAATTACATTTTAATCAATTTCTTTATGAGATACGGTCTCCTTATGTAGCCCTGGCTGTCCTGGAACTCACTCTGTAGACCAGGATGGCCTCAAAATTACAGAGATCCTCCTGCCTCTGTCTCCCAAGTTTCTGAGATTAAAGGTGTGTGCTCCTGTGTCTGACTCAAATTTTTCAATGAAACAAAAAACTAAGGCATTATAATCAGTTTTATTGTGAATTAAAATTAACAGGTGAATCTAATTTTGTATTTAAAATTCCATACTTCTTTCTTAAAGCAGTATCTCCAAGTTGTATAAGCTTCAGGCTTACCTTCCCAGAGTCTGCTGAGGTATGATGTTTGAATGGTATGTATAGAGAGGTAGTATACAATTTTCTCTTCTATGCTTTTAAATTGCAGAGTCTTTGTGAGAATCTATTTTACATGTATATTCATGTGGACATGTGTATGTGAATGTGTGTGTATGTGAATGTGTGTGTGTGTCTGTGTGTCTGTGTGTGTGTGTGTGTGAATGCAGGAGCACAACAGAAGGTATTGAGAGGAATGCAGTCTCCATGTATAAGACAAAATGAATAGGTTTTGCTGTGCTTCAGCCTTATTATCAGGAAATATAAAACATGACTTAGAATGAAGTTATCTGATCAACACATCCAACATATACACAGTAAATTATTTTGTAGCTAGTTTGCCAGTCATTGGCAGCACATCTTTATCACAGTAGAACATTTCAAACTTTAATGAGACTTATAGGGTTTCCATCAGTTCAGATTCTTGGAGCGATTCGTTTATTCACAGTTGTTTTAGACTGACTTTAGCTCATTATGTATATTCTGCTCACCTTTTAACTTTTTTCTCATCTAGCTCAGGCTGCCTTTGAACCTGCTATATAGCTGAAGATGACCTTGCACTTCTGACCCTCTTGTCTCTACTCCTAGTGCTG
>JADRCH010007391.1:1363420-1417843 GCA_019843965.1 Rhynchomys soricoides | reverse complement strand
ATATATATATATATATATTTGGTAATTGATGTTGCTTTTATTATTGTTTAATGTGTTGTGGGGAATCAAACCCAGAGCTTCATACATGTTAGGGAAGTACTTTATCGACTTATCTAGATGCCAGACTCAATTTTACTATTTTAGTAAATTTAATGTTTTATTGATGTCTATTCATTGTACACAGCATTGAATTTCATAAAGTCATTTTCTTATTGAATGTTTCAGTGTAAGTTTGTGGTGCGTGCACAGGAGGGTAGAGATGAGAACCTATGCATGCAAGACAAGAAGCCAGAGGAAGACATTGATATCTTCCTTATTTTTTCAGACAGGGTCTCTCCGTGAACCAGTAACATGCAGTTTCATCAAAGGTGGCTAGCTAGCCAGCAAACGCTTAGGACCCACCTGTTGCTTCCCCTCAGTGTTGGTGTTATGGGTGTGATGACCATGCCTGGATTTTTACTGTGTTAGAACTCAGTTACTCACGTTTCCAGATAAAATGTTCTTACACACTCCACATCCCCTCAGCTCCATGAGGACATTTTCATACAGCTATAGAATGCACTTGTTTAAATATATTTTTATTAATGCTTTGAGAATTTCGTACAATGCACTTAGAACTCACTCACACACCCTCCCCCAACTTCCCACTCAATTTTGAGTCTTCTTCTTGACTCATCTTCTCCCTCTTCCTCTTTCTCCTCTTCCTCCTCCTCCTTCATCTTTCTCCATCAAGTCCAGTTTATGTTGCCTAGCTATCTTGGGAGTGGAGTCTGCACTGATATGTGGTCACACGCTAGGGGTCACAACCTTAAAGAAAACTCCCTCTCCCTCTCCTCAGCTAGTGGTAGGATTTTGTACTTGCCTTTCCATCTTTGTCCTGGAATTTTGTCTAGCTGGGCAGGCTGTCACAAGTGCTGTGAGTTCATATGTACAATTGCTCTGTTGTGTCCGGAAAATACTGTTTCCTTCATGTTAAACAACCCCCTCTGGCTCTCACACTGATTCCATCCATCTCTTCTGCAAAATACCTGAGCTTTAGTGTGTTTGTGTGTGTGTGTGTGTGTGTGTGTGTGTGTGAGAGAGAGAGAGAGAGAGAGAGAGAGAGAGAGAGAGAGAAAGAGAGAGAGAGATGATGATGATGATGATGATGATGATTGATGCCCCCATTTAGGGCTTAACACCACCGTCTCTTATTCACTGCACATTGACCAGTTAGGACTCTCGATATATTGACTGATATCTACTATAAAGAGAAGCTTCTATGATGAGGGTTGAGAAAAACCCCGATCTATAGGTATAGCAAAATAACTCACTAGGTATTATGTTGATAGTGCTTTGATTTAGCAGAATAATGGTATTGGGTTCTCCCCTAGGGCTGATGACCTATCTAGCCACAGAATTTCAGCCCCTTTAACAGTGGCAGGGGTAGATTCCATCTCATAGAGCAGACCTTAAATCCAATCCAGAAAGTAGTTGGTTACTCTCATAAACATTTGTGCCTCCATTGCACCAGAGGGCATATCTGGTGAGATCAGTCCTTTTAGCTTGCAGTATTCACAGATGGGTGGTACTGTGGATTATTTTTCTCTCCTAGCACTATGCTTAGCAACTTCCAGTGCCATAAAAGCTAACCAGTAGAAGTGAAGGTTCCAGGTAAGTACCAGCTTGATTTCTCCATGTTCTGTGACTCTATGTAGTGTTTACAATAGGTGGGTCTTTATCATCAAGGTCTGCAGGATAGTCAAGAGCACTGGCAACAGTTTGTTATTCTGGGGTAGTCTACATGACACCCCATTGGCCAACAACTCAGAAGGAGATAACCTATTCCTGGTACTAGGAGTTTTGTTTGTTAGCCTGAGATGTCTAGTTGGGGTATTGTACCTCTGTTGTAGGGTAGCTCCAGAAAGCTTTATATATGTGTAGTATATTTATATAATAATGCTTCTATAGTAATAGTCTTCTTTGTGGTTTTATCACAAGGCATTTAGTGTTAGTTATCCCCCTTCATGTCCTCTCCTCTCCCCTCCCCTCCCATGTTCTATTCCAATTTAATACTTCATGTTCCATTATACACTTTTAATCATTTATACCACTATGTTCTATCTCCCTTCTTTTGAAAGCCACTTCTTCTCATGGTTCCTTGCTAAATTCCTAACCTCTGTGCATATTCCAAATGGACCATACCTATCTAAAGATTCAAAGCTAATATCCAGAAATGTGATGTTTATCCTTCTGTGTCTGGGTTGCCTCATTCAAAATGATTATTTTCAGCTCCATTCATTTACCTGATGATTTCATTTTTTAACAGCTGAATAATATTCCATTGTGTACCACATTTTCATTATCAAGTCATCAATTGATGGATGTCGTGGATGTTTCCATTTCCTGGCTATTGTGAGTAAAGCAGCGATGAATATAGATGAGTGGGTATCTCTGCAATTAGATATAGAATCCTTTGGGTATATGCCCAAAAGTGGTATAGCTGGATCATGTGGTAGATCTATTTACAATTTTTTGAGAAACCTCCACACTGATATCCATAGTGTTTACACCAATTTGCACTCCCATAAGCAGTGCATAGGTTGTTTCCTTTTCCCCACACCCACACTGAGACATATTGCTATTTGATAGTGTACTTTTTATGAATGTGTGGATATTTGTGTATACAAACACGCACACACAACACACACACACACACACATATATACTTTTGCATATGTGTGTCAGTCTGTGTACATGTGAAGGCCATAGTACAATCTTAGGAGTAATTCTCAAGATTGCCATCTACCACATTTGAAGCATGGTCTCTCATTGGCTTAAAGGCTTGCAAATTAGCTAGAATGGATGGCTAGAAAGACTTAGAATTCTCCTGCCTCTCCAGTACTAGGATTACAAGCACATGCCTCCATACTCAGGGTTTTTACATAGATTATGGAGATCAAAATCAAGTCCTCGTGTCAGCTCATACATATACTTTAACAGTGTCCCTATTTCCATGGTTGTGCCCATTCCTGTCACTTCCTACTCCCGTTAGTCCCTTTTATTCATCTACAGTTTTGTTTCTAATTTCATGCCATATGCTCATATATTATTTTATATTTCTAGATAAAAACCTGGATCCAAAAATGATTTTTAAATGTGACATTTGTCTTCCTGAGTCTGAGTAAACTCACTTAATATGATAATTTCTACTTGCATCTACTTTCTTGTAAATGACATGATCTTACCATAAAGAAGAACAAAATTTTATTTTAAAATGTCATCAGTGTAAATATTTTCAAATTTATCCCAAAATACATGAATTGTGATTTATGACTCATTTATTTTAGCTTTGTTAGCTTTCTAAGATTCTATATACTTTTTATTTTTTAGAGACAAGTTTTCTCTGTGTAACCCTGGCTCTACTGGAACTTGCCCTGTAGACCAGGCTAGCCTTGAACTCAGAGATCCATCTGCCTCGGTCTCTATAGTGTGGGGATTAAAGCATGTGCCACCACTGCAACTGCTCAAGTTCTATATACTTTTGTAGAAGATGTCATAGTGAAGCTCATTACTTTGTACATTTAATATATACTTTTGTAAAGTTCCAAAAAGCCATTCCAGCCTCAAGTTAATTTATCTATTTATTCCCAATTTTCAATTTAATGTGTCATATACTTAGTTACCTATAACTTTACATGATTTTTTCTTCTTAGATACCAATTTATTAACACCACATTGTAAATGGTACTTAGATAAATATACAACTGTATTCCATGTCCTCATCTAACGCCACTTGCTTACGTTTAGCTAATCTTGAGTTGACTCAGGGAATGGTTAATGATGCCCATGGGCAGGTGCAGGACTGGACCTTTCAAAGCTTTACTTCTTGTATCAGCAGTCCTTATTTTATAAAGGATAAGGTCATTAACCCATTCCTACCCAAATTTCCTGATAAATCTGGGTATAGTGGGGTTTCACATGGACTCAGACATTCTTAGTAAGCATCTCAGCACACCAGATTCCACAATAGACTGAGCAACTTCCGGTGATTTTTTTAATATATTTATAAAAAATATTATTGTCTGACACATTGAAACCTTATCTGTAAATAATTGCTAAGACTTCATTTGAATAAAGATATGACACACAATTCAGAAGACACTACTCAATGAATGATTTGAATATGAGAATTAAGTCTCCTTCCTGTCACACTATCTGTTGGTATGAGGATATAAGTAGACTCTGAGTTGAGTGATGTATCACTTATAAGAATATCCAGGTTAGAGTCTGTTTCATGGCACAGGACAGGAGAGGATGCTCCATTTCTGTATTAGGGTTGATGCACTCCCAGAAGACAATAACCAGAGTTGATGTATTAAGAGACTTCTACCCTTTTGCAAATGGTTTCTTCATTGGAAGACGTAGTCCGATCTCCAGGTAATGCCTTCTTTCATTGACAACATAGTAGTGTTCTTTTGTGCCAGAAGTTCTGACATTAAGTACTGATGTAGAATTGTCTCAATCAATACACATCTAGTACAAATCTTATTTTCATTTCACTGTGAAGCTCTGGAAGGGAGGCTAAATGATGGTGTTCTTTATTTGATCAATCCCAATGATTCCATCTCTTATTATTCATATTCTATAAATTTTTTTTCTCCCTTTGAATACATGCTTGACCTGGGGACTTGCTTCTAATGTCAGAAATAATGGGATACCAACTCCAAGATTAGCATATAACTGTGGCTTCTGCCGTGATCAGTCTCCTGATCTCCCATTTGCTCATTCAGAAGAAGCACTTTGACTCACTGTGTGTCGTCCTATAGAGAGGAACACATCTTCGTGATGAAATGCAGGTATCTTGTGGACAAAAATTCGCAACTAACTGAGGTTATAGCAGGTTACAACAAACTGAACCTTTCTTTTAAAATCTTCATGCCTTATGATCTGGTCATTAATTTACTAATATCTGATGAGGCTTTGATGAAGAGGAACCCATTAAGGCTTGCCTGAACTCCTGATTTAAATTAAGTGGGACAATAATGCTTGATGCTATTATGATTACTATGTAGCTACAGATACTTAGTATAAGAATATATTACAGGAGTTAGGTATCCTCATGTCATTTTAATCATGTTTATCTTTTTCAAATCCACAGATTTAAAATGACACTTATGTGTACAGAATGATGTTTTGAAACATGCATATATATTGCACACATATATAGCAAAATGACTAGCTCTCAGTAATTAAGTATTTATTACCCCCCAGGCTTATCACTTCTGTAACTGGAACTGATACATCTACTGTGTTGGTATTTTCAAAAATATAGTGTGTTGTTAACTATAGCCACTGTATAGCACAATTGATCCCTTGAACTCACCATCATTAGCTACTGGAATTTCATATCCCTTGACCAACATCACCTAACCATTCAACAACATAGTCTCTTCATAACCACTCTTGTATTCTCAACTTCTATTCTAGGTTCTACATGTGAGAGACAGTACATGGTATTTATCTTTCTGTGCCTGGCTGATTTTCTTTATCCATTCATCCCCTGGGTGTTTAAATTGCTTTCACATATGGTGTATTATGAGTAAGTCATCTACCTTCCCTACTGTGTCCTTCCCCATCATATAAATTGTGGATCAGTTCATAGAGAACTTATGTATTACAGAAAATAGTCTTCAGTTCATGCATTTAATTTTCTTTGAGGCTATCCCCCTTCAAACAGATAATCACTCATCTAAGGCTATGGGAATAGCTTTTATGAAAGATTAGCCAAGCTCTATAAATCCTCGGACTTCTGACAATGATGTGATCTAAACCCCACACAGATTCATACACAGTTTTGGCACAGTACACTTGCAAGCACAAGTTTCGCTGTTTCAACTGAACCTTCTCACCAATTTTTATGCTCTTAGAATCATTATTTTTTAGTTTAATCTGTCCCTTTGGAAGCTTTTAACTGCCTCCTCAAACATTCGTTATTCCCTACTTGAAAGAGAGAGGGAAAAGCCTAGGCTTACCACTTCCTCCTGTGCAGTAGCCAACAGCTAGGCTCTCACACAAGACCCAATAATAAATATGCCATTTACTACACAAAACTGAGACAGGATCACATCTATCTCAGGCTGGCCTTAAACTTGCTGTGTAGCTGAGGATAGCCTTGAACTCCTGACCCTCCTGCCTCCACCTTCTGTGTGCTGAGGTAATACCATTTCCCATTTATGGTTTTGTTTGTTTTTTGTTTGATTTTTTTTTTTTTTTTGGTTTTTCAAGACCAGATTTCTCTGTGTAGCCCTGGCTGTCCTGGAACTCACTCTGTAGACCAGGCTGGCCTCAAACTCAGAAATCCGCCTGCCTCTGCCTCCCAAGTGCTGGGATTAAAGGCGTGCGCCACCACTGCCCGGCCCCATTTATGTTTTATGTGGTGTTTCAGTTTGAACCAAGGTTTCTGTATAATGCTAGGCAAACACTCTTCCAATTTAGGCCCACTTCTATCCCTCCAAATTTAAAATAGTTTTAAGTTTCAGTCACTGGCAGATAATGGCAATATACAGGCCCAGCCTGAACAGGTTTTTCTCTTTAAAAATCATTTATTTTTTGACAATTTCATACACATATGCAATGTATATTGATTATATCCACAGCATCCCTCCTAACACCCTCCTACTTCCCCCTGACTTCACACAAACATCCTCCCACCACTGCAAACTTTTAAAAAAAAAAAACATAAGCTCCCGGTCACCTTTGTGAGCAAGTGAGAGATAGCGCCCATAAATAGTCACTTTAATTCCCAGCAAACACCAATGCAGCTAGACGAAATGTACATCAGTATATTTTGACCAGTACTGATATACTTCAGAACTCAGGAATTAGGTCAAGAGTTATAAAGTTTCAATAATTTCCTGTGAGAGTTAGTTTCTATAATAAGGCTTCAGGGATATACTTATAGTTCTTAGCAAAAGAAGTGATCAATTCAGTATGTTCCTGATTCACTTTGTGAAAGCAACAGAAGCAGCCTAGTCTTTAAGGATCTCCATAATAGCTCACTGTATCTTATAGACAATGAGCAGTATATACTCGGATGGACTGCATTTACTTTATGAAAGAAATGAGTATTCAGTTACAGCTGCAAAGGAAAATTATTTTATCTTCTGAATACTGTGAAATCTTTCTTAAAACAAATTAATGTGTGGTATCATTGAGAATGGTGAAGTAGGAAGTGTTGAGAACCTGTGCCTTTATAGATGTAACCATCTATGAAGGGAACAGACATCAGAATTAAAAATTTCAAAAAAAAAAAAAAAACCTACCAGGTGAGTTATTAATGAAACAAATCTGAAAATGTTTACACTAGGTTATTGGGATATATTATCTTACCTATGATCTTTACCTCTACAATCAAGTAGTGGCCACAGTGATAGTTATCCACTTTTTTGTGTGTCTTATTGATGCCAGAAGGGGCAGTGTTAGCCAAACTCACTGAGAGTTGTGACTGTTCACTATGATTTGTCTGCCACCTTCCTAGATTGGTTCAGGGGCCTGATTTAGTTTTGCATCTCTTGAGACTTTCTCAGAGATAGATAACCTTCCTAGGAAACATTTTGCAAAAGCATGCATTAAGGTTTGATATTAAGTGTTCCTCTAAAGACTTAGTCCCTAGCCTATTGGTGAAGATTCTAGAAACTTCAGTAGATAGGTAAGTAGGTGGCAGTATAACAATGGAGGAGCACCCTGGAAGAGAAATCTTGTCTCTGGGCCTCTTATCTCTCTTTGCTACCTGTTTGTAATGAAGTATAGACTTGCCTACGATACCTGCTACTACTACAGGCCTTTGAAGGGAAGCAGTGGTGGACGAATATGATCAATATAAATTGGATAAGAGTATCACATTTTCAAAGAATGAAAAATATTGTTATGCACACAAATAAACATCCTTCAACCACAGTTTTCAAATTATGTTACTATCTCACCAAGGAAAAAAACAGGAAGAAGACCTTGTGAAAAAAAAAAAAAAACACCCAGGTAATTTTAAATTATTTCTTTCTTTTACAATAAATCTGTGCCTTTTATTGTACCTTCCTAATTCCTGAGACACTTTTGAGGAGTATTTCCTATTGTAATTCCAAAGCACTCACTTTCTTTTATTATGAAGAACTAGCCTTAATCTATGTCTCTCACAGAAACTAATTTGTGTTTCTTTGAACATGATAGTGGTTTTCCTAGCACATGGCCTGTTATTTAAGTGTACAGAAATTTGCATTCTAAATTTTCAAGCTGATGTATTTTTACTTTTAATTTTTCATGGCACTAATGGCTGCAACTGTACCCTCCGTGATGTTAGTGTTGAGTATCAAATTGACAGTATCTGGAACCAACTAAGAGACAAGCATCTGGGTATGCCTGTGAGAGATTACTGTAATTAAATTAATGGAGGTGAGAAAACCCACCCTAATCTCGCATGGCACCATTCCCGGAGCCTGTGTCCTGAGCTGCTCAAGAAGGAAAAAGGCAGCTACACACCAAAGTTCGTCATTCTCTGCTTCCTGACTGTAGATGTAATGTGTTGACGAGTTCCTGCCACCAGCTTTCCTGCCATGGGGGGGGGGGGATTGTCCCCTCAAAGTGTTTGCCAAAATAAACGTTTTCTCCCCATAGTTGCTACCATCAGGGTGTTTTAATACAGCAACAAGAAAAGTAACTAAGATAACCTCTTTGATTGGTACTTTCTTTGTGTTTATTTTCTCAATAAACTGCAAGTTTTCCTACCGTTCCTCCCAGAATCATTTTTGCTCCTGACTCTGTCAATCTTACTAGAAGCAGACTGTAATGCCCAGGCCACTGCCAGTTTGCTTGGCAATTTCCTCCAGCAGATAAACTAGGCTGTCAGCTATAAGTTCAGCTTCCCACAAAATCTCTGAAATGAACAAGATGCTTCCAGATTAGTGGCCACTGAGTAACAAGAGTGGCCTGCAGAACAGTTTCTGTCAGAGAGCTTATCATTACCCAAAATCTCATCAGCCTGATGTTATCGGTCAGCATTCTGATCCCCTGAGCACCACCTGTCACCTCTGAAGCTCCGCTTGGAACTTTCTAGGCTTTCTTGAGTTTGCTTGGTCAAAGATGTCCAAACTCTTCATATAAAACAATTACTAATACTCTTCTACAACTTTTCAAGTCTGGCAACAGCTGTCTTTTCTTTTTTCTCTTCTTTTCTTAGCAGAAATAAAACATACTTTTGACTTCCAAATATTTTTTATCAAGCTTGTTCTTTAATAATTGCACAAATGTACATACTGCATCCTGCCCACTCTCACAATTTAGTCTCTTCCCAGCTTTCTACAATTCCATCCATTCGAGTTTTTAATTCACTCATTTGGTTAAAGTCTCCCATCATCTTGTAAGCCAAAGAATGTGCGTCTGTCTTTTTGGTTTGTGGAAATGTGTTTTTGTCTACTTTTGAGATTGTCCTTTAAGCACAAATACTTCCCCCTCCCCTTTTCTCCCTCCAAACCCTCCCATTTACCCCTCCTGAGGCTCTCCAAGTTCACTCATCTTTGGTACATTACATTGACAAATACAAGTTTTGCTGCTTCTGCTGAAGCTTCTCACCAGTTTTTCATGCCCAGTTGACATGGTATTGAAGATTGGGTGTCAGTGAGGACTCACCAGGCTAGACTGGAAGAGAATGTAGAAAGTCTGGGTATGCAGCCAGGTGGTGTAGGCAGCACTAAGGGTCCTGTGTCGGAGCCTACCTGTTGGCTACAGCACAGGAGAAAGTGGTAAGACTAGGCCAGGGCTCTGGATTCGGGACCCTGCAGAAGCCTAGAAGTCACTACAGAAAGGCACAAGTAGCTAGACTAGGTTAAATAACTAACAGATCAGAGGAGAAAATGAGGAGGAAAAGTCGAAAATATTGATATGACTGAACAGACATGATACTAACCCAAAAGATGCTACAGAAAGTGTGCTAAGGGGAAATTTATACTTATAAATGCATGCCTTAAAGAAAGAGAAGACAATCAAGACAACATGCTTTATTAAACTAAAAGCAAACTAAGGGGGAAAATTAGATTGCTGACAAAATAACTGCTATGAGAAAGAAAATAAAGATTAGATAGTTAAAAAGAAAAACATCAAAGTAAAAACTGAAAGCAATAGTTGGAAAGTATCCACAAAATGTTTAATAAGCAAGGTTTCCTAAGAAGTAGAGAAAATTTAAGTTTTAAGATAATCAGACAAGTAGACACTGGAGAAGTAGAGAATCCAGCCAATACACACATGATCGGACTCAACAGACACTTAGAAGAAGTGAAAATGGCCAGTAAGTGTGTGGGAAAGTATTGATTGTATTTAGCCATTAGGGAAATGCAAATGAAAACTACATTAAGATTGTCTCTCACCCCAGTCAGAAATCAAGTGACAAAACCTTTTGGTGAGGAGGTGGAGCTGCTTCTGCAATTGAGAGTACTTGCTGCTCTTGATGAGGACCTAGGCTTGGTTCCCAGCATCAACATCAGGCAGCTGGTAGAACAGTTCTGAATTCCCCTCGACAAATTACAGTGATGAGTCCTAAGGCACCTGAGTTGTAGCTTTCCACCTTGCCCAAAGGTTGCTTGAAGGTCTGATCATTATTTTACTTAACCTGAACTTGGGTGGAAAGATGCAGTAGACACTGCTTGGCACAGCAACAAACAGTCCTTTAGAGACAAAGGGCTGAAGATTATAGATAAAGGTGAAATGATAAATAAAGTACAGAATAAAACTCTGAAAGAGTTAAGATGTTTAAAAGAGCATGTACACACATATATACTGTGTGGGATATGTATGCTTGCCATTTTTATTGAAAAAGTTTCTTTCACACAATATATTTTGAGTATGCCTCTTTCCTGCACAAACTCTTCCCAGATCCTCCTTATCTCCCCACAAAAAAAAAATCAGAAACCAAAATATACAAACAAAACACCAGTAAAACAAACAAAAATGTTCAAACAAATTGTTATGAGATAAAAAGTCTGCAAAACTAATATTAAGTTCTTTTTTTTTTTTTTTTGGCTATCTACCCCTAAGCATGGGGCCTATCCTGAAGTGTGGGTCATATACCTGGTGAGACTCCACTTAAAAAGATGTGTGTGTGTGTGTGTGTGTGTGTGTGTGTGTGTTTCATAAAGCCACACAAAAAAACTAGTGAGAGATGCACGTTCAGGAAAGTCTAATAATGTTAAACTTCCTTTACAGTCTGATAAAAGAACACAGACCATGACCAACTAATTATTGATGGAGGGACCATTTTGGCACAGGACCAATCTAAAAAAGACTGAAAGAAACAGTTGGTCTCTTCAACGCACAATTTTCATCCATTTAGAACCCATAAAGTGTGCAAAACAACAATAAAAATAACTATCACATTCATAAAGAGAAAGAAAACAAAGTTATTGTTGAACCATCCAAGAAAAAACATAGGCAGAGGAATATCTAGTCGAATTCTTCCTGAATTCTTTGTTTTTATACAGGACCTTTTGCTGTATTATATAGCTCAGGATGTATTGCTTTCAAATTTACAGTCCTCAGGGCTCAGACTCTTCAGCGCAGTGATCTCCAGCTCATCCTACAGTGTTTAGCTTAGTCAAAGACCTTAAAACAACAGTTCTATCTTTCAGGATTTATTTTCTTTTTAGCTGTGTGTGTGCATGTGTGTGTACATGTTCATGTATGCACACGCACACTAGTGTAGGTGCCCATGGAGTCCAGACATCTCCTGGAGATGGTGTTAGAGAACTACCCAACGTGAGTGCAGGGAACCAAACATCAACCCTCTGAAAGCCAATCAAATGCCCTTAACCAGCCCCACAATAGCTTCAATATGCTGCAAAGGCTAAAGAGGAGCACAGTCCTAAGATTTTCATTAAAATAACATAAAATGAAGATGTCAAGCAAGAGAAATAAAAATTAGAACAAGGGGGATATTTATTTTTATTTCATGCATACTCATGTTTTGTTACATGTATATTTGTGTGAGGGTGTTGAATCCCCTGAAACTGAAGTTACAGGTAGTTATGAACTGCCATGTGGGTGTTGGAAATTGAACCTGAGTCATCTGGAAGAGCAGCCAATGCTCTTAATCTCTGAACCATCTTTTAGCCCGTGAAATCTATATTTTTCAAATCAACAAAAGCTAGGGAAGTTAATTGCCGTAAGACCTCCCCCAAAAAAATAAATGTTGAAGGGAGACCTTAATGTTGAAATAAAAGACTGCGCTAGTCACTGTAATCCAAATCTACATTAAGGTTAGGAATACCTTTGGTAAATGTAAATATAGAGACAAACATATAAATTGCTACTGTTGTAATGTTGGTTTTTAACTTCACTTTTTTATTTTCCATTACACTGAAAACACACATATAAAGAATTATAAATAAATTACTAGATAACATAGTTGAATTCTGAATATGACTGAAGTTGAGATGGAATTCATTGAAATTTGGTTACTATAACTTCGGGATATTATATGCAATGCTTATGCTAACAACAAAGAAAATACTTATGGGGCTGGAAATTCAGCTCAATTCTTAGAATGCTTGTCATGCAAAAATGAGAACCTGAGACTTTGGATCCCCAGAAACCATGTAAAAAAAAGTGCCTCTAACCCCAACCCTGGTAGGGGGCAAAAATGAGGTGGAGACAAGCAGATTTGTAAAGTTCATTGCCCAGCCATTCTTGCCAAATTGATAAGCTTCAGATTCAGTGAGAGACCCTATCTCAAAGGACAAAGGGATCAAGGAAAGACATGTGGTGGAAATCAGTGGCTCCATGTGCACATGTTCTCACACACACACACACACACACACACACACACATACAGTATGCACAAAAAATTAAAAGAAATAAGAATACCTAATAAAAAAAAATAACCGAACACAAATTAAAACAAGTACTGAATATATAAGAAACAATAAACCTATATGATTTACAAAAAATGTAGAGAAAACTCATCATAATTATACATGATAGGTATTTCTGTAGGCTTGTGGGGCTTTTTTGGTTTGTTTGTTTGTTTGTTTGTTTGTTTCTGTATCGGAGTACACAGTTGCTGTATTCAGACGCACCAGAAGAGGGTGTCAGAACCCATTACATATGGTTGTGAGCTACCAATATGGTTGCTGGTAATTGAACTCAGGACCTCTGGAAGAGCAGTCAGTAGTCTTAACCACTGAGCCATCTTTCCAGCCCTGTATTTCTGTAGTTTTTCTTTGAAAAGTTTTCTTTTTCCAAACTATTACAGATGTAACATACACATAATGTAGAATTAAAACTAAAGCTACATGTAATCACAAAGTTCAGTGGAATTAAGGGCATTCTCATTGTTGTACAGCATCATCTGTGGTTAATCTTCTGACCCCACTTTCCTAATTATTTGATTATTGTTGTTATTGCTTTGAAAATGTAAGTTTTAGCATTTTAACCTTTAAAGTCACTTTACTGTAATTAACTCGCCTATGTAACCATCACACAGCTGGATTAAGGAAACTACCCAGACACTTGTCCTGTTCCAAACTATGCATCTCAGCACACCTCTGTACATTTAGAATGGTCAGCGAGAAGCCAGGGAATTCACTACCAACTGTATTTGTATGACCTTATTTAACATGCATGCACATACACACACACACACACACACACACACACACACACCACGTATGGCAGAGTTGAAATTATAAATAAAAATAGATAGATAGATAGATAGATAGATAGATAGATAGATAGATAGATAAGCCCACTGATTATATATTCTCTTTTGTGACTCGTGAAAGTGAAACAGTGTAATGCATCTAGCTGAGCCAGGGTTCTTAAGACAATGAAAACCAATAGGAAATACCTCTTAGAGACAGAAGGAAGGAGGGGAAAGGAGGGAGGAAAGGGAAGAGAGAGAGAGAGTTGTTATAGGGACATAATTATGGAGAAAGATCAGCAATGCATAAGCGGAGGACTCAAGAATATTGATTATGGCACGTCTCTATCCAAATTTGAAAGCCTGGAAAGACTAATGTTCCAGCTTGAAGACAGTAAACAGAGAAAATAAATTCTCGCTTGTCCTGTCATTTGTTTTATTCAGTGGAGTGGGTGAGCCCTACCCATACCGAATAGCACAATGTATGTGTTTTATTTACTCAGGAATTTGAATGTTAATCTCATCCGGAAAGATGCTCAAAACCCTATCCAGAATAAGGTTAACCAAAGATACAGACACCCTTTTGTCAGTCAAAATAATACATAAAATTAGTAACTATACATCATATCAATAGAATGAAGAATCAAAGCCTTAATGCTGAAAACATTTTACAAAACTCAACGCATTTTCAGAATAAAAAGTCAGGGAGAAACTATTACTACTACTTAGTAGTAAAAGTCATATATGAAAACACCACAGATAATGTAATGTCCATCAGTTAACAAGCTTCATTTGAAAGATCAGAAATAATCAGGGATGCCTGACATAATACTGGAAATTTGGACTAATTAGGAATCAGACATAATGAACTAGCATTCAAATTAAAAACCAAAATAAACTATATATTTATAAATGTCATGACTTTATGTGTATAAAATCCTAAAGACTCCACAAAAATACATGTTAAATCAACAAAGTAACAGGCAAAATGTCTGCCCCCAAAAGCCAGTTGCAGTTGTATTCTCATCGCTAATATCCTGAAAAGACAAATCGCCATTTGTATGGCATATGGTAGTGCATGCGCATAATTACACTCCTGGGAAGCTGGGGCATAAAAATAAGGGTGCGGGATGAGCCAGAGCTACACAGCGACTTCTAGGCTATAAACACGTACAATAAAATAATCTAAAAAGAATTCTTACAAAAGCAATGTACACTGAGGAAAGCAAACAAACTGTGGCTAAAACCAATTAAAAACCAAAGCAATTGGGAAAGCAGCATCATGTTTTCATGGATTGGGAGAACTCAGTAGTACCCAAAGCAAATTATATATTCATGGAATTACCACCATGATCCTAATAACATTTAAAAATATTCATCATAAAATGTATATGCAATCACAAGGGATCTTGAAATATTAAAAGAGACAAAAATGGGAAGAAACACATTTCTTGATTTAAATATACAGTATGAAAGCTATAATAATCACAAGAGTAGATGAAAGAATATTATTGTCAAAATTGTCAGATTCTAGCCCTGATCGCCTCATCGAAACACCAATATATCTATGGACAAACATACTTATATGAGGAATCTAGAATTTAAACAAGAGCTTACAGAACCATGTAGGACCAAATAGCTGAGTAAGCACATTGAAAAAGTCTAAAATATAGGGTAGGAGAAATGGCTCAGCAGTTAAGCATACTGTCTACTCTTGCAAAGGATGCATATTTGATTCCCAGAACCCACATGGCATCTCACAATCATCTGTGAGTCCAATCCCAGCAGATGTGAACCCCTTTTCTGGTCTCTGCAACATCAGACATGAACATGATGAGCATACACACATGCAGGCAAAACAGCCCTATATATAAAACAAAATAACCAAAGAAAATTAAAAAGAAAGAAAGGGTATTTCTCATGACTAATACTGGGACTTATGTTAGACAGTCTATGGCTCTTGTGAGATTATTGTCAATCTAAGTGGCATTACTTCATTAAAATATGTATCCATATAGGTATATGTAATTCATATATGTATATTACATGTACTTTTAGGTAAATAAAAAGTAATGGGATGCCTTATGGATTTTTTATACACCCTTAATGTTATTTTTTGCTCCTCCTCCTGTATTGGTCTCTCCTTCCCCTACCCAGTTACCTTCTCTCGTTTTTATTGTTTCCCACTTCACAGCACTTGTACCCTGTGCCCACCTTGCATTGTCCCTTTGTACCTTTCTGGTTTCTGTGGCTAGCACTGTAAGTTTATGGCCTGGTTACGGGGTGAGTTTAAGAACATTTTAAATTTTTTAAAAATATATTTTATTAGGTCTGTGAGAATTTCACATGATGTGTTGGATAATATTCACCCTCCCTCCTCCAAGTCTTCCCACATCCATCCACCCTTCTTTTCTCACCCAACTTCATGTACCTTTTTTTTTCATATCAAGGCCAAATTGTGCTGGCCAAATATTCTTGGATATGTTATATTCCACTGTAGTGTGGTCAATTTATCAGGGGCTACATTCTTAGAAAAAAAAAACTATCATTTTACAGCAGCTAACAATTGCTAATAGATCTTTTGCTAAGAGTCCAACTTCATGTCCAATTCTCCTCTTTATGGTGTAATAATTGAAAAAAATATATATATATACAATGTCATTTGAAGTAATAATGCTACCCTAATAGCAGCTATACACTATTCAAAAAATACACCAGTATCAAGCATGGGAAACTTCTATTTTAGTTGTTGGTCAGAGGAACCCAAGAGATTCTCCCAAACAATGTAGGTTATTGCAATTGTCCTTGGCTACCTCTAAAAACTTGAAAGTAAAACCCTATTACTGAAGACATGATAGACTTCACACAGGACTTGGAGAAAGAGAACTGTAACTGGCATAGAACCCTGTCCCTAAGGAGTACAAACTCCCAAGGGAAAAAACTAAGCAGTAGTCTTAAACAGTTGTGATGCCAAGAATGACAATGGCAAGATATTACACTTGTACAATAGTGGCATTTATATCTTGGTGGTAACCAACTTCTATCAAGTTAGATTAAGGACCAGTCAACAAGGGGGAAATTATTCCTCGTACTAGAAACCCATGGCTGGTGCGGTCATGCACTCTAGAGGAGAACCAAGCATTGTCACTTTTTTAAACCAGTAGAATTTCGAATGCATCCTAAATATTTATCCTTATACCACAGATAAGGATAGTTCTCATCCCTAATCACAGAAGCACATTTTTGCAGCAAATAGAGACTACCACAGAGATCCACAACTGGTCTAAACACAGAGCAACTGATCATGAAGTGCCCAGCACCAATTGATGCATCTATAACACAACACCTACACATAAGAATGTCACCGAAGAGGAGTTAATAGATTGTAAGAGCCAGAAGACCAAGACATCTGCTGTGAAACAGTGTCTTCTAGACATGACACAGAAGCTACACACATGGGATCTCAACAATGTGGTTGCATAAACAAGACCTGAGGAAAAACAATACCAGCTGAAACAACAACAAGAGAAATCTTACAAAGCCCTGGGCCTAGATGAAGAGCTGCAGGCAATTAATGGCTAAGAAGAGGGGGAGGAACAGTTTTCTTCAGGGACAGGCACCTGATAAGCTACTAAATGAGCAACACTAAACAGACTTAGGAAGTTGTATTTACACACACACAAACACACACACGCACGCACACACACACCATAATTAATGAAGAAGTTATGAATTTGAGAGTGAGCATGGGGGACACAGGAGGAGGTGGGGGCTGGCAAGGGGTGGAAATGATGTAAATACAGTACTCATGTATGAAAATCTCAAATAAAATATAATTTAAAAATAAAATTTAAAATTAAAAATTTGGAAATAAAAGGGGACACATTATAACCAATGCTATAGAAATAAAGCAGGTCATAGTGTACTATTACACACCAAAAACATTGGCATGAAAGACACTCATAGATAAAACAATGTCACACTACCAGACTTGATCAAACAAGACACGGAAAACCTGAATATATTAAAACAAACGATGAGACTGCATCGGTAATCCAAAAAACTTCTCGGATCCCAGGATCAGATGACTTCACAGATAGATAATACAGTTGTCTAAACAAGCCTGAACAATGACACCACCAGTTGACATGTCAATAGAGATGGGGAAAGTATCACAAGACCCCATCCCTAGATGAACTGCTACAGGAGGCTAACAGATGCTAGGAGAAGGAGAATCCTTCACTAGAGCTAAATCCACTATTAGGTTATGGAATCCCAAGTGGTCAGTCTGAAACTCATATGTATAGGAGCAACACTAAAGTGAGAGTGAGTGTGTGTGTGTGTGTGTGTGTGTGTGTGTAAATCATAATTATAGAAGAAGAGGTCATGAATCTGAAATCAAGTATGAGAACTGCAAGAAGAATTTTAAGTGGGAGAGACGGGGTGGAAATGATAGGAATATAGTACTCGTGTATGAGATTCTCAAACAGAATAAAAGAATTAGGAACAAGAGTAAAAACGGACCATGGGGCATGGGGAAGCAATAGAGACAAACTTAGTAAAGTAAAAGTAATTTGAAAGGAGGAATGGGGGTTAGGGGTAACTTGGAGAGGGGAACAATGAGAGTGAAGGGTAAAAGGAGGGTAAGGATATCTGAAGACGTCCTAAGGAATCATAGAACTATCTACTTACCTAAAATTACATCTAACACATAGAAGTCTAAGTGTATGCATATATTCATATCTACATACTTTAAATGAAAAGTTTCCCCTAGTGTTTAAAAACAAAAAACAAACAGCAAGCTTGAGAAGCTCCCTTATGAGTTGTTGGTCAAGGCAGTCCAACAGACTCCCCCAAACATTATAGGCTATTGTTATTGCCCTTGGTTGAACCCCCAGAAGTGGAAGGTAAGTTCCTATTGCTGAAGACACCATGTACCTCTGATACAGAGCCCACAGGCTCCTAAGACTCCTGAGCTGGAACTAACCTGAAAGTCTCTTCCCTGAGGGCTAGCTTTCATGGAACCTGATGATCCCAGGCGAGATTCCAAGAGAGAAAAGTGATCAATAGTTCCAGATATAACAGTGTCTGAGTTAGGGTTTCTACTGCTGTGATGAAACACTATGACCAAAAATAACTTCGGGAGGAATGAGTTTGTTTGGCTTACATATCCTGAGTCACTGCCCACTGAGGGAAGCTAAGACTAGAATTCAACCCAGGAAGGAACCTACAGGCAGGAGCTGATGCAGAGGCTATGGAGGATCACTGCCTGCTGGCTTGCTCTCATGGTTTGCTTAGTTTGCTTTCTCAAGAACTGCCAGTCCAGGGGTGCCACCACCCACACTGGGCTGCACCCTCCCCTCAATCATTAGTTAAGAAAATGCTCTAAAGGCTTGCCTACAGCCTAACCTTATAAAGGCATTTTTCTAAATTGAGGTTCCCTCTTCTCAGATGACTCTAGCTTGTGAGAAGTTTACATAAACCTATGAACTGCCACAATGACCAGCATGGCATGCTAACCCCAAAGGTGCAGTAGTGACACTCCATATGTTGGCAGTAATAAACAGTTCTCTAATTGGACTTAAGTACCATTCAGCATGAGGGAAATAGTACCTGATACAGGAAACCTAGTCAAGTACCAGGGTCCAGTGAGGTGATGAATCTTAGAGCGCCTATAACTGACCCTTTTCTAAGTCAGCATAATTACTAACTGCATTATACTTATTCTTGTGTTCACAGATAAGTGTAGTTCTCACCTCTCAAAACAGCAACTTTTTGTAATAAACAGAGACCATCGCAGAACACTGCAACTGACCAAAGGGTAGAGAAGTAGTGATCCTGTCTTGCCCAGCTCCAATAAATCCATCTACAGCACAACTCTAATATCTAAACCTCAAGGAACCTTGCAGAAGAGGGAACAGAAAGATTATAAGAGCCAGAGGAACAGAATGTCTTCTGCTTTGAGATTGTATCTCCTAGAAATGTCAGGGAAGCTATACATGAAGTCTTAGCAACAGAGCTGCCTAACGAAACAGGAATGAGGAGGGCACTAATAGATATGCTAACATGGAAGGGGGAAATTTCATGCGACCCAACCCTATATAAAGAACTACAGGCAACTAAGGAATGTAAACGTGGAAGAAATAGTCTTCCCCAGGGAAGAGAACGCCAGGTGATTATGCAATATGAAGCGGTAACCCCTGAAAACATAAATATACCAGTAACATTATGCAGATTGGGGATATAATTATATTTATATAATTATACTTATAATTAAGTAATTAGATAATTATAGTATGATTTAATTATATATTAATTTCAAAAATTAGGTAGGAAGGGGGAATAGAACCAATACCACATAAATAAAGAAGTTCAGAACACACTGCTATGATGAAATAGATAGCAAATATTGACATGAAAGAAACTAATAAATGAACCAACACATGTTACCAAACTTTAATGAGAAACAGAAAACCTGATTATATTAAAAACAAAATTATAACAGTGATTCAGTAATCCAAACCTCCTCAAATGGCAGAATCAGACAGCTTCATATAAAATGTGAAAAATAACAACACCAGGTGACATGCCAACATAGATGAGAGAAATATCATATGGCCCACCCCTAGAAGAGCAAGAAGAGCAGCCTTAGGAAACTAATGGTTGCTAAGAGAGGGAAAATCATTCTTCTCTACGGAAGCCCAAAATACATATAATTAGGAACAACACTAAAGTGTCTAAGCAGAATGTCTACGTATATGCATATGTAAATGTATGTGTCTGTAAAAATCTGACATATAAATATATTTATATATACCTATCATATATATATATACACATATATACACACATATACATGCATGTACATATCTTACTATGTAGCTCAGGCTAGCCTGATAGTCTGCTTTTTATATATTATTTTCTATATATTAATATATGTTTATAAAATATGAATAGATATGCATATAGTATATAGTATAGTATATATTATATAATTAATTATATATAATTATTTATACATTTATTATATAGTATATAGCATATATAAAGTAATATATTATATAATATATATTAATATATAATATTGTGTGTTATATATTACACATAAATATATATTTATACATAAATATATAATACTTGTATCATTTTATATTACATATAAATATATTATGTAAATATGGTAGTATATAATATATTATACACAATGTATAATATATAACTTTATTTGATATTATTTATATATATTATATAAATATAATATAATAGTATAAAAATATTATGTACAATGTATAATACAATATATGATAATATATACTAATATATTATGTTAATATAATAATGAATATTATTACATATAACACATATATCATATTTCTATATCTATACATAAATATATAGATATAAATATTTCTCCCTATCTAGATACAAATAAAGGTATATTTCTAAATATATATAATATATCATATAATACATTATATATTAGATGACATAACATATGTTATATATTTAGAAATATATTTCTATTATATAATTTATATTATATAAATTATTAATATAATTTAATTTAATAATATATTATTATATAATATATTGTGTGTTATATATAATGATATATATTTACATATATATTATATTTATATATTTTAGAGAGCAAGAGACTGAGTCAGGTTATCAAGACAGTCTCAAAATAATAAAAATCAAAAAAGTTACAGGATACAAAATCAATATGTAAATTTTAGTCATATTTTTATATGTATTAATGATGAACTAACTAAAAAGAAAATCGAGAAGCCCAATCTACTATGATATCAAACAATAAAAATACTTATAAATAAACCTAAGAAAGAATGTAAGGAGCCTATATACAATGTATGTTTGCCTGTGGCATAATCCTTTTTTAAAAATAAAAAACAAAAAACAAAAAAAATTTTTTTTTTCTTGGTTTTTCGAGACAGGGTTTCTCCGTGTAGCCCTGGCTGTCCTGGAACTCACTCTGTAGACCAGGCTGGCCTCGAACTCAGAAATCCGCCTGTCTCTGCCTCCCGAGTGCTGGGATTAAAGGCATGCACCACCACTGCCCAGCAAAAATAAACTAACAAACAAACAAAAACCCTTTTATTTCATTTACATGAACACACTGTAGCTATGTTCGTGCACACCAGAAGAGGGCATCGGATCCCATTACAGATGGTTGTGAGCCGCCATGTGGTTGCCGGGAATTGAACTCAGGACTTCTGGAAGAGCAGTCAGTGCGGGTAACCACTGAGCCATCTCTCCAGCTCCCAGCAGGTTCCTTCTAAGGAGTAATTTCTGTATTCACCTCAGTATGTGCCTGTATTTTCCATATGTCATAGGCTGACTCAACTCAAGGGTCCTCTATCAGGAGGCCTTTGTTTAGGCCGGCCCACAGCAGTGAAGCTATTCTTCCTTATATCTCTTGAACAACACTCTTTGTGTTTGGGTTCTCTTCTTGCCACAGCCAAATTTATAGTTGACATAGCCACACACACACAAAGTTTCATTTCATTTCTATTGGCAGGTTTAAATTTAGCCCCGCTTCCCTGACGTTTTCTTTCATAGGCCAATTTTAATGCTTACATCAGCAACCTTGTCCTATAGGACAAGTTGAGATCTGCTTCTTGAACGTTCTTTCGGCTTTTGTTAGTGGTAGCAATACATATTTTCCTGCTATTTACAGTCATTTGGACAGCTCTGTGATATTAGAGTTGCTTGTCTTCAGTCTAGGTAGGGACTGGGATTTCTTTCGTGTAGTTGTGGCTTCCTTTCAATATTGGTAACCATCTAGGAGTTTACCCAAACGTTCCACAAATTTTTTAGTCAATTCCCCTAGACGATATTCAGTGTTCCTACAAATATTGTGTTTCTAAAAGCTATATAATATTCTTTAATGTGATTTTGCTGTTTATTTTGCCGGTTCTTATCCTGACAGATATTGAACCTTTTTTTTTTAATTTTCCAACAATGTATTTCTTTGTAAAAGTCAAGTCAGTCTCTATGCCGATATGTTAGCGGTTTTTTTGTTTGTTTGTTTTGTTTTGTTTTTAATTCAACTAATGTCTCTGGTGTTTTTTAAAATGTTGTTACTTTTCTAGGACACCTACCTAGGAGGAAAAACTTGGTTTTTAAAAATCTTGGTTTTAGGATTCTTAAAGTACACCTATGATGACTTTTTATTTTTGTACATTTATTATTTATTGGGGGTGGGTGGGCATACCACAGTTCATGTGGCAGTCAGAGGACAACTTCTAGGAGTCAGTTCTCTGCTTTCACAGTTAAGGTCTTAGGGATGGAGCAAACATCGATCCCCCACCCCATCCCTACACCCTCATCTACACCACCACACCCCTGCCTACACCTGCCCTCCCCATGCCCACACCAACCCCCTCACCCCTATACCCACCCGCCCTTGTCCACACCCCCTCACCCAGCCCATACCCCAACTCGATGACACACCCACACCTCCTATACCCCCACCTCCCGCCACCCCACCCCACCCACTCACCTACTCACCCATTAAATTATTGTTTAATAATTTAATGATATTTTATATATAATATTTATTTAAATATATAGATGTTTAAAGTATTTATATATTTAGAAATATTTATTTAAATATCTAGATGTTTTGAATATATATTTAAAATATGTATATAAATATATAAATTATATATATATATATATACACACACACACATACATACATACATACATGCAGCAGCAAGTAAAAGAAAGAGAGGCCATGAATTTGAAAGAGAGCAAGGAGGGTTGTATGGGAGGTTTTGGAGAGAGGTTAATAAAAAAAGGAGAAATTGTGTGATTATATTATTCTCTCAAAAAGAAAAGAAAAATATGGGAGGAGATAGCTTAGTAGGTGCAGAAATAAATCGACATATAATAACCTATGTACAACACACCACTAGAACGCAAATGTGTATGAAAAGCACGATGGAATCTCTCTCATATAGGTACTTAAAACTAGAGTTTCTAGGTTCTAACCCTGAGTTATTTTCAAAATGACTACTGTTGCCTATATTATGTGGCATCACCTTTTTTGTTGTTTAGCTTGAGGTCTCTAGCATTTTTGTTATTTGGTTCTTTGTTTTTTCTTTTTCTTCCTGCAAATTGAGCTCTCTGTGTGGTTTGCCAGTTCTACGAAGTTATTTGATCTTTTCTAATTGATATGTCTAAGTCCTTTATGGGTCCCTAAGCCTCCTGTGCATTCCTAAATCCCTTATGCATTCCTGAGTCCTATATGTCTTCCTGCTTGTGTGCCCTACAAATCTTCAAGTATTTAGTAGTTTATTTCAACCTTTTACTTACAACATTTTGTGGTGTCTTCAAGTACCTATGAATGTTTTAAATTTTATGTAATCTAATTTTTGTCTAGCTCTAGGAAGTCCTTCGCTACTCCAAGGATATAATGCATCTGTTCCTTTGTATTTTAAAACAAATTCTAGTTTTGATTTTTTACACTTGTGTTTTTATTAACCAGTGTTTATTGAAGGTTCTCATTTTTTAGGTACTAGGAATACCTAATTGAAATAAATATCGGTCTTCATATCATCTAAAGGGCATAGATAACAACTAATAGTTTTATAGCATGCTAGGGGATAAGTGCTAAAGAGACTCAGTGCTAAGAGTGGGGTTTATGTGTAGACTCCTGTTGTTCTTGTCTTTCCTCATTTACAACAGCCTTAGTTAGAATCTGGTTACATAACAAGCCAATTTACACCAGATTAGATTATGTTAAAGGCAGGTTCACTGGGAAGCTGCTCTCCAGTGGAGTTCACAGGCCCCAAGGACCAAGGCCAGGGAAGTTGCCATAGGGGAAGCCGGTAGGGGAGGGAGAAAGAGACAAAGGGGTGCGCACATAGAGAGAAAGGAGGACAGGGAGGGGGAAGGAGGAGGGGAGAGGGAGAGGGAGAGGAAGAAGGAGAGGGAGAGAGAGAGAGCACAAAATGTTGGGATTATATATAGAGGAACCTCTGAGGGAAGGGTAGCCCAGTGACTGAACTGGAAAATTCAACGTTGGGGGCAGGGTGTGCCAGGCAGGGACTGAGGGATGCTGGGAGAACCAGGTCTGTGTCAGGTCTGCTTTGGTATGTAAAATATATACCTCAGTCCCTGAGGTCTGAAACCAAATAACTTTTTGGTAAATCTTCTAGAATATTCCAAGTGGTAGAAAAAAAGTAGAGTTTTAGGGAAAACTATGCAAAACTGTAGTTCTTAGTTCATATTAAATAGCATAATCAAGGTTCACATTAATGTACCAAGGGCTGAGAAAAAAAAAAAAACCAACTTGCCAGTAGGTTTGCTGCCTAGTGTAAAATACTAGGTCGTATAAAAACCTCAAGAGCACTCATCTGAAAGCATACTGCAGTAATTGTAGCTAGTGATAAAAGCTTTATTCTGTATCATCTGGAATCTGGATGATGAAGTTGCATTTGGGACACATTATAGACTAGAAATGATTCCTAATTGTCAATGCAAATTCAATTATAGAATCGCTTTTTGTACCAGATATTCTAAGCTAGCAATGCTCAAATGGAAGTAAACCATGATTTGCCACACTCAAAAGCTAGATGCGGAACATGGGAGAATTGAAACCAACAGCTAGAAATGTAGCACCTGCCAGTTTATAAAACAAAACAACAAACAAACAAAAAACATAATGGGGGGGGGATTCAAATATCGAGGAAGATCTCTGACCTTAAAGACATCTCCTCTGATTCCAAGCAGTTCATGGGCTTTTTAAGAAAGCAATTTAAATTCACTGTATGAAAAAAATATGAATGTTAGATGAATTGAGTTACTAAAAGGGGCACCTTTTGACTAAAACTACAAAAGAAAAACCCACCCTGGTTTTATGGACATGTTTAGGAAAACATTTAGGAAATCTCTTAATAATCCTGATTTTACTCAGTGAAGTTAATCTATTGGGATTATTTTGTTTATTGATATTTATTGATTATTTTGTTTATTGATTTTTTTTAAACTCATTTCCATTATCTTATTTGTTTTCTATTTAGCATCTTCTCTCTTGGCTACTTAGTCTCCCTCTTCTGCTTTGGATGTTAGAAATGAAATTCATGTTCTTATCATTTTGAACTTAGTATATATAGATATATAAGTAAATAGATACCAAACTGCAAAAATTACTACCAAAGCCTTCAGTACCTCTGTCCCATTAACTATGGCAGAGTCCTCAGTATGCTTGAACCAGTCATTTTAATTCTTCATTATGTTTTAGATATTTTTATATGTTTTCCATTTTGAACACAAAGTATTACATATCTTTTTCTAGTTGTCTCTTTTCATCTGTTTTCTCTGTCTTCATTTTCTTATGGATAAAAATTAACTGTATCTTCGTATGTAGTGGTAGTCTGTAAGGGACCTCTGGCATGGTCTTTATTTTGTCCTCCCACTTGACTAATTTAGAAAACACAAAGATCTAAGTTATCTTATTGCAATATTTAAAATATTTCTAGCATCCATTGTTACCGTCCCTAGTCTAACTGATGCTCCTTAACAAAAAGGTTTTTTCATCCTCAACTGGTTTGTAAGGTGATTTTTATTGTTTATTGTTATTACTGTATCTTTTTTAAAATAAGACACAAATAATCTATAGCAATAAAAGCTAGAAATAACTTGCAAGGATGAGTGAGCATAAATACAAAGAGAATAAGAAAATCCTCTATGGTTAGACAGATGTTTTAAAAGTTATTCTGGATGACTTTCCAGAATATGCATCCATTGTCAGAATTGATCAAACTGAATATGTACATTCCATGTATTATATATGTATTATTTCTAATTTTAAATGTCTAAGAAGGCAATGCTACTTTGTAGTAAGCATCCTACATAGAGGTCTCAATACCTTCTGAGGGTAGAGTCAAGCAAGTATTCAGTCATCATACTGCAGAAAGGTCTCAGTGGAGTCCATACAAATTGAAAAAATTCTTCAAAGAAAAGAAGTATTGGGATTTGCATGTTCTCCAAATTATACAGCAAGTTTGCATCAAGGAGAGTCACAGCCTCCAGTGTCATCATGACAGTCATTTTAAAACAAACCAGTAGCTTTATGCCTCCACTCTGGCTTTATCAAAGTCTTAACATCTTTGATTAGCCTGCTTCTGACATACAGCCTCAGCATCAGTATTTACTACTGTTTCACTGCTGCAGAAGAGTAGATTTTTTTGACTTCTCTTTAATTGGGCACACTTCTCTGAAGTCTGGATTCTACTGGCAGGAGAACAAAATTTGTTCCTCATTGTGATGTAGTTCATTTAAAACAATCCTGTAAATATTGAGAGATTATTTTAGATAAATAACATGTCAGGGGTAGAGATTCCGAAGACCAGCACGCTCCTATATTAGCCCTTCTCTGCATTTTTTTTTCCTTCATGTTATGAGGTTTTTACTCACTGCGTCTATGAGTTTTATGCTGTTAGTTTTGGGCATGAAAACGTATGTCATTATTCAAATCTAGAGAATTATAGATAATTTCTTATAAGTTATAGACAAATGTTACATAATCTCCGTATAGCCCCCACTTCTCTAGACTGTGCTTTTCTATGGTTATGGTTCCTGCTTTATGTTGACTGAGTCCTTGACTACTGGTATGTACAGTTCGTTGATCTCTTCTTCGACTATGACATTTTCGTTTACCAATGGGGAAAAGTGTTACATTTATTGTATATGCATGCATGTGCACACTTGTACACATTGTACATTTGGGAGTCAGAAAATAACTCCTTCAGGCCTTCCCAGGGAACCCAGAGGCTACTGCTTCCAGGGAAGCAGGTAGGCTAACTGCAGATCTTTACCTCTCCCTCTGCTCCTCCAAATCCAATTCCTCCTCTCATCCTCAGCCCAATAGCAGAACACCTGCTGCTAGCCTCCCTTCCCCCCAGACAATGCTTATCCCAGCCCCCAACTCCAGCAGACTCTCCTTGGGAATCTACGGGTCGCCTCTGCCAGGGAAACAGGTACGCTGACTGCAGTTCTTCACCTACCCCCTCTCTCCTCCACATCCAACCCCCCCACCCCACCCCCAGTCTCATCTCTAACGCTGCAGCAGAGCACCTACCTGCTGAGGCCTCCCTTCCCTCCCCGCCCCTACCTCCATTGGATGACACAGATCTTCCCCTTCTAACCTCCTTCCCTTACTCATTGCTTTAATGGAGACCCCCAACTCCAGCAGCCACTCGCTGGGAACCCAAAGGCCACTCCTGCCAGGCAAGCAAGTAGGCTGACCGCAGATCTTCACCTCTCCCTCTGCTCCCCGAAATCCAGTCCCCCAATCTCATCCCCCAACTCTGCAGCAGACCACCTGCTGCAGCCTCCCTTCCCCCTCTGCCTCCATCTCCAATGGATCCCACTGATCTTCGCTTCCTGTTCTCTCTCCCCAGTCATTGCTTTATCCCAGCGTCAAACTCCAGCAGGCACTCCCTGGGAATGCTCAGGCCACTCTGGCCAAGGAAGCAGGTAGGCTAATTGCAGCTCTCTCCTTGTTCCTCCAAATCCAAGCCCCTGGTCACACCCTCAACTCTGTAGCAGAATACCTGTTGCAGCCTCCCTTCCCCCTCTAAGCCATCTCCTGTAGATCACCAGGTCTTGCCCTCCTAACCTCTCTCCACCCACTCATTCTTTTGTCCCAGCCCCCAACACCTGCAGGCACTCCCTAGGAATTCAATGGCTACTCTGACCAGGGAAACAAACAAGCTGAATGCAGACCTTCATCTCTCTCTCCATTCCTCCAAGTCCAATCCTCCAGTTTCTGTAGCAGACCTTCTGTTATGACCTCTCCTCACTCTCTGCCCCCAGTCCCAGGGGCCTACACAGATCCTGGTGGAGCACCCTGATTTCCTCCCTCCTGTGGACCCCCTCACCTCATTTAGCCCATCTCCATTTCTACATGTCAGCTCCCAATACCCACAAACAGTTTAATTGGAAGCTCCAGTGGCCAAATCTATCAAGACCCCAGGAGAATTTCCTACCAGGCAACACACAGGCAAGGCACTCTTCTAAGAACCAGAAAGGGAAACAGATGCCAAGAAACAAAACTAACAAAGACAAAACCAGATATCAGCACCTAGAATTAAGATGTTTCCAATTCCAGATGCCTAGACCTAGCACAAAAAACACAGTAACAGCCAGGGCAATGTGTCTGCACTAGAGCCCAGTAACCCTGCCACAGCAGGCCCTGAATATTCCAGCATAGCTGAAGTCCAGGTAGAAGAACTTAAAACAGCCTTTATGAATATGATAGAGGTCTTTAAAGAGGAAATGAATAAATACTTTTTAAAAACCTATGAACACCGAACAGCAGAAGGAAATGACTAAAACAATACCGCAAGACTCAAACGTGGAGAAAGAATCAATACAAAAAACCCAAACTGAGAGAAATCTGGAAATTAAAAATTTAGGACCTTGAATTTAGGAACCTGAGAGATAAGTCTCACCAACAGAATACAAGAAATGGAAGAGTGAATCTCAGGCATTGAGGACAAGATAGAAAAAAAAGAACAGATATATTAACCAAAGAAAATATTAAGCCTCACAAACTCCTGGCACAAAACATCCAGGAAATCTGGGACGCTACAAGAAGACCAAATCTCAGAATAATAGGAATGGAGGGAGGAGGAGCATCCTGGATGAAAGTCTCAGTAAATATTATCAACAAAATAATATAAGAAAATTTCCCTAGCCTACAGGAAGAGATGCCTATATGCTGTACAAGAAGCATACAGAACATCAAATACACTGGACTAGAAAAGAAAGCTCCCTCTACTCAAAACACTAAATGTACAGAACAAAGAATATTAAAAGCTGCAAGGGGGAAAAAGACCAAGTAACATATAAAGGCAGAGCTATTAGAGTTACACTTGATTTCTCAATAGTGTCTGTAAGAGCAAGATGTCTTAGAGCTATAAGACAACTGAAGGAGACCAAGGGGATGCAAGTTGGAAAGGAAGAAGTCAGAGTATTTTTACTTGCAGATGATATGATAGTGACCTAAGTGACCCTTAAGACTCCATCAGGAAACTCCTATTAGCAAAGAACCTGAATACAAAACTCACAAAAATCAGTAGCCCTCCTATATACAAATAACAAAAGGACTGAGAAAGAAATCAGGGAAACAAGGCTTTTCACAATAGCCTCAGATACTATACACTATTTTGGTGTGACTCTAACCAAGCAAAAAAAGACTAGTATGATAAGAACTTCAAGTCTTTGAAGAAAGAAATTGAAAAGATATCAGAAAATGGAAAGATCTTCCATGCTTATGGATCCGTAGGATTAATACAATAAAATGGCCAACCTACCAAAAGTAATCTACAGATTCAATGCAATCACCATCAAGATTCCAACACAATTCTTCACAGACATTGAAAGGGCAATCTTCAGCTAACATATGGAAACACACACAAAAAAACCTCAAGATAGCTAAAACAATCCTGAACAAAAAAAGAACTGCTGGATGTATCACTATCCCTGATTTCAAGTTGTACTACAGAGCTATAGCAATAAAAACAGCATGGTATTGGCAAAAAAAATAGACACATTGATCAATAGAAATGAATTGAAGATGCACACACCTTTGGTTACCTGATTTTTTATTTTAAAAAGCCAGAAACACTTGAAAAAAAGACAGCATCTTTAACAAAAGGTTCTGGTAAACTGGGTACCTGTACTTAGAAGAATCCAAAGAGATCCATACTTAGCACACTGTAAAAAAACTCAACTCCAAATGGATCAAAGACCTCAATATAAAACCAAATACACTGAACCTGATAGAAGAGAAAGTGGGGAATAACCTTGAACTCATTGGCACAGGAGACAATTTCCTGAACAGAACACCATTAGCACAGGCACTAAGATTATCAACAATTAATAAATGGGACCTTGTGAAACTGAAAAGCTTCTGCACAGCAAAAGAAGACAAAGCACCAGTCTACAAAATAGGAAAGAATTTTTTACTAACTACATATTTGATAGAGAGCCAGTATCTAAAGTATATAAAGAACTTTAATTTAAAAAATACACTTCAAGAAAATAAACAACACAATTAAAAATGGGGCTACAGATCTAAACAGAATTCTCAAAAGATGAAATTCAAGTGGCTGAGAAACACTTAAAAGAAATTTTCAACATCCTTAGCCATCAGAGAAATGCAAATCAAAACTATGAGATTCCACCTTACACATGTCAGAATGGCTAAGATCAACAAAACAAGTGACAGCTCGTGGAATAAGAGGAAGGCTTATCCATAGCTGGTGGGAGTGCAAACTTGTACAGCCACTATGGAAATCGGGGTGACAGTTCCTCAGGAAGGTGGGAGTTGATCTATCTCAAAATCTAGCTATCACACTCTTGAGCATATTTCCAAAAGAGACTTCATCCTACTACAGAGACATTTGTTCATCCAAGTTTTTCACTGCTCTGTTCATAATAGACAGAAATTGGAAACAACTTAAATGTCCCTCAATAGAAGACTGGATAAATGTGGGACATTTACACAATGAATATTACTCCGCCATTTTAAAAATGACATCATGAAATTAACAGGTAAATAGGTGGAACTAAGGGAAAAATCATCCAGAGTGAGGTATCTCAGACCCAGAAAAAGAAATAAGGTATGTATTCACTTGTAGGTGGATATTAGCTATTAAATCAATGATAACCAAGCTACAATCTGTAGAAAAGGGAACTAGGATAGTTAGGGATGGATAGGAATGGGCTGGAATGGGAAAATCAAGTGCAGAGGGAAATAGAGAGGTAGATGAGGGAGGGAATATGGGAAGAGACAACTGAAATTAAGGGGCAGTTGAGGGGTAGTATAGAAACAATACAGAGAAGCTTCCTACAATATATATGTACATGAAGGTAATCTAAATGAAGTCTCCAAATAACGAGGGGAGACAGAATTCCAGCTGGACATCTTGTGTTACCCAAAGAAGCTTGCTAAGACTATAGCTTGCTTTCCACAAAATGACAGCAAGACCCCATTGCTGAAAACAATACCTATGTGTTAAACGTGGAGAAGCTGAGCTGGTGCCTACATAGAGCCTTCTTCCCTGTGTTCCAGCATCTTTGGAAGAGGACGGTACTCTGAAGGCTACCAAAGGAGAAAAGTTAACACTAATCCCAGCTGTAAATCCTTTGATCTACAATGGACTCCTGTGCACAGGTTATGCTAGGGCAATAGGGGCAAAAAGCTTGGTGGGGGAGAAGATAACACTGTCAACCTTGTGGGTTCTGGGGACTGAACGTGGGTCGTCGACTCTCCATCAGGCACCTTACCCTTTTGCCATCTCACTGAGCCATTTCTCACATTTTTAATGACTTCCTTCTCATTTGTCTATATGTTCCTTTCTTTGTATATATTTTTATACATTCATGTATTTGAATATCCTAAGTAGCTGGCTTTATAGTATGGTTTGGGGAATGTATTCATGGTATAGTTGTTAGGTTCTCTTATTAATACCTTTTGTGTATTTTAAGATTCGAGATTTCAGTCTAATTTTAAGTAAAACTTCATTTTCTTTTCTTGCTTACCTTTACTCATTAGTTTATGCTCCTTATGATGATTAAATATTGATTGTTAACTTCTTTGGATTCAAAAGCATCTAAGAGATTAGTAAAGTACACAATGGTGAAGTGTCTATGAAAGCAGTTCCAGAAAGGATTGAATAATGAGACAAACACCTTCTCTGAACGTGGATGGTACCATGCCATCTTTTGGGCTAGAAGTGAGCCCGGAATAAAACAGAGAAAAATAATAAAACAGTGGGCTCCAGGCTTGGGTCCTCACTCTCTGTTTCTGTCAGAGAGTCATCTCCCCACCCCCACCCCTAGCCCCCTTTCTCTCCTTCCTGACTTTTGGAATCAGTTTTTGATAGGAACTTTTATAAGTTGATGATATGAGCTAGAGAAAGCATAAAACAGTGTGAGCAAAGTATAATAGGTAACAGAAGTGGGTTCCCAGGAGAGCAGGTGAAGGCTGTGATTAGGAGGCTTCAGATTGCAACTAGCCCTGTATTGGGAACTCAACTGGAGGACATTCAATCGGGCAAATAATTGATGTGCATTTTACCTATATCCTAAGACTTTATGGAAGACTGGGTTAAAAGGCAATGGACTATTTATGGCATCCCAGCATCTGAGCTTTGGAAAGGCTTGAAAAACTTATTTCCTAGGAAAGAGAAGCCTGTGTACAGTTGGAGCCAAGGAAATGGTGGCTGCTTTAACGATTTGGGCCATTAAAATGAACTCACATACTTTGCATCATGGCAATAGGAAAGATGTCTTGAGGGAATCTGAGAAATTAGCCAGACCCCACCCATTTCCACATCAAGAATGCAAAGGATTTGTTTAATCACTGAAAATACTATTGGAGAAGAGAATTGGTAGGATAGGGCATACCTCCAGAAGTATTCCCAGACTTCCGCCACTCAAGCACAAAAATTTAATTTGGAGGTTGTTGGGGCCAAAGTAAGTCTTTTTCTAAGTTCTTTTGCACGTGTGTGCTGTCACAGAGACCAATGGCTAACACATATTCCATTTTTAAAAAAAAAAAATATTTTTTTTGCTTGCTCCTCGCTGGCACTCCAGCCTTTAGTACTCTAGATGCCAGGATGTGGAGTCAGGGTTACTGCCACTCTGTGCATTTCTAATTCTTGCTTGGTAGTCAAAAGGTCGGCAAGTCAGTGACTTCAGTTTTACTCATCAGTTTTGCAAAGTTTCTAGTATCATGAGGGTTTTCTTTTCTTATAGTGGGATTTGTTGTCTTGTATGATGTATCTCTTCCTCTTTGTAGTTTGATTCACGATTCCTTATAAGTTTGAAGGAAATAAGAGGGGCTTTACCAAAATATGTGAAATCACCCTGCCAAATTGGACTGGCTGTTGTATATGTATACATTTACTATATGTATGCTGCTACGAATTGTCTCTTGAGAAGAACAAAGCAGATGACATGGTGTGAAATATGTACTACACCCAAAACCTGACACTTCTTCTCTATGCACTCTTTCTATTTTTACAAGTCATTCAGTACCTAATGTTATATGCTTTTTTTGCACTGTGTGAAATTTGCCCCTGGTGGTAGCCATCTAGACAAGCCTTTGATTTGACCTAATATTAGTTTTGTTCCATAAAGTCTCCTTTGCTTACCCAGGGAGGTGAGGTCATACCTTTTGGAAAAAAAGCAGTAAAAGACAAAGGAGTTATTAGCCCTCAGCATATCTTATTATTGAAAACCTATTGCAAATAAGTTAGTGAGTCTCTCCATCATTTCAGGACTTTTGAAGTGTTGGAATGAAAGAGAAGAAAATTTTGTCTGAGGCTTTTGGATTCATATTGTAGCATTCAAAGAGCCTTCAAAATTAAATATTGAAGTAAGTTCCTAAGAATGTCAAGATTCCCTCATGCAGTTGTTAAAATAAGTCCCTCGTATTTCCCAGTATGACCTATGTATGAAACATTCATGGTTCGAAATCTAGGTTTCAGGCTGGTTAGATGGCCCAGGGGTTAAAAAAAAAAAAACACATGCTACTTTTTCAGTAAACACAAGTTTGGTTCCCAGCATCCATGTAGAGTGGCTCACAACTACCTACAACTACAGTTCCAGAGGCTCCAACGCCATCTTTTCATAGGCACCTACATACATGTGCACATACATGGACACATACACACACACACACGTACACACATGCACACACACAGAAATAAAATGAATTTGTAAAATATTTTTAAAGAATCCATATTTCTCTTCCAAAGAACATAAATAAGATCTTATATTTATGGAACTTCATATGTCAAACATGAAAATAAGGTATTGGTATAGCTAATAAATTAACATTGTTAATTGAATAATTTATATTTCATTTGCTATCAATTACTAAATGGGGTAGATTTTGTATGTGTTATAGATGAGGAAAAAGTATGGCATGGCAGAAATAAGTTGGAGAGTAAAATGACAGTAATTTGTTCTCAATGCCTACTATAGTTTGCTACATGCATAGCTTCAAACATACCCATAGTGTGTTCAAAATTTAATTCTGTTGTGGTTTTCTTGCATTTATTTATTTATTTATTTATTTATTTATTTATTTATCTATGGAGGTGGTAGTGTTCAAAGAGCCTCAGCACACGTAAGGCAACTTAGTGGAGTCAGTACTCTCCTTCCATCATGGGAATCTCAGGGTTCAGACTCAGGTCATCAAACTTGTTGGCAAATGCCATTGAGCCATCTCGTCAGGCCCAAACCCAGTCAATTGTGGTATGTAGGTAGAGAGAAAGCACCTAGGAACTTGAATTTCAATCAGATTGCTAGAAAGAGAAACTAATGAAAAGAGTAACTGCACATGCTATTTGGTGTCCAGTGGCGTTTGTACATTGCAGGCAACTCATTACTATTTATGCTTTGTTTACTGCTCGGCTTCATTAAATTCAGTTAGCTCATAAACCAGATGTCTAAACTATTTGTTAACCACTTTTTTTGGCCCTCTAGACATTGGCTATCTTTTGATGAATTGAATTCCCTAAAAGCTATAAACTGTAATTACAAATTTAATGTGGCTTTTTGGGAAACAAGTCAAGCCATTTGCGTAGCATGTTAAGTGTATACAAATCCAGCAATTAAGACTATTTCTTCTCCTTACTTTTAAGCCTATTATAAAGTACAAACGCACTGAAATTAATTTACTGCTCTTTATTCTTGCCCTTGGACTTTTCCTCCTTCGTTTAATGTGATATTTGTTTTGTTTTTGTCTTTTCAGGATTTTATTCAACTACCTAGAAAACACACCTAGGATTTGCAAGGTAAAGGAATAAAACTAATTTGGGAGGCTCATTTATATTGAATTGAGTGTGGTGGGTTGGGGGCCTTTTAATAGCAGCATTTCATTTATTATCACTTAGAGTTTTATAACTTGGTTTTATACAAACTGACGCATTCTTTAATGTATGAATATTTAGTGATCCCCATTATCCTGACCTCTTACTATTCCTAGTCTTTTAGCATTATTCAGATTTACATATTCATTATGTGCATTTAATTATAATTTGCATACAGTTGTAGATAAGGAATTGGATCTTTTTTGATTATTCTCTTCTTTGAAAAATGTTTTCATCCATGGAATTTTTTCTAACTGATTATTGTGTGTACCGATCAGCGTTTATCATTGTTACAAGTTCCTAGTTATGTGGGTGTTGGTCTATGCATGAATTAGAAACAAGAGTTCCTCTCTACTCATATGTGATTTGAGCACTTGATGAATAAATGTCTCTTGCATATGAATTAGAAAGAGGCACCTCCTGCAGATTGACACAGTCTCAGAACTGGGGCACCTGGTTTTGAAAACCAAGAGTGGACAGATTTCCATGTTCTGTTCTTGGGCACCCCTGAACCTAACACAGTCCATGTAATCATACATATCAGCCATTGATATGGTTCTTGTTTTTCTGAAACATTTATTATTAATTCATTACTTTCCTTTATTCTTTCCTGCTTGGCCACAGATAGAAACAAGTATATATGTGCATTTACATATGCTTAAAATAAATATTCACGTATTGTGCTATATAAAAGTAACAAACCTTAAGTACCCTGAAGTATTTGTTTTTTTCGTGAGTTTTGGAAGTCATATACACAGTCATTTACTGTCTAAAATAGTTTCAATTAATGACAATGCGTGTGGTCAAAAGTTAAAATTTAGTAATGGAAGCCCCTTGAAGTTGTCGTTCTTTTAGTATAGGATAGTTTATTCAAGGCATGGGGAGGGGAGTTGAGAGGGTAGTAGAGGCAGAGAAAGGCAGAGAGAGTAGAGGAGTAGCAGCAGGCTATGAGCACGTGGAGAGAGGGGGGAGGGGAATGGGGAAAGAGGAGGAGCAGGAGGGAGAGGACAGAGCCAGAACTAGAAAGCAAGAGCAAAGGTGGTTTTTAATCTTTAAATGCTACCTCTGACATTATTGAAACAATTCAGGAGCTTTGTAACAACATAAGGATTTACTTGGATTTTTTTCAGTACCTAAAACATATCAGCTATCTCCTTTACCAGTCCTGTGAGTGGGAAGCAATATCAGGGCACAGGGATGCTTTTGAATATTGAAGGAGTAGGGTGTGGTGGCTCACACCTGTAATCCCAGCAAAAGTAGGCTAGTGAGATAGCTCAGTAGATAAAAACACTTGATGCCAAGCCTGATGACCCAACTTCCAGTGGGCAAGAACTAATTCCTGCAATTTTCCTCTGACCTTCATCCTTCATTCACACACACACACACACACACACACACACACACACACACACCTGTGCATGCACGCACATGAATGCACAGTAGTGACCTGGTTTTATTAAAAACACAATTGGGCTCTGTTCTCTAAAGATGAAAGAAACATTCTGTAACAGCAGAGCCTGCCTTTAGGGAATAATGGACTGCTTAAAGCTCAAATGCTGCCAGGATGTCTGGAATTGGCACAGTCTAAATATTTCAGGTTCTATCCCATGCTTTCTCCAGGCAGGTACCCTACTGAGAAAGGGATCCATTTCTGTAGAGGTGAAAGAAGCAGTTCTTCAGTCTTAAAAGATGAGTAGGGGTCCAGCAAGTCAATTCTGTGGATAAAGGTGTTTCTGTTCAAACTTCACGTCTTCAGATATGTCCCTAGAATGCATATGGAGGTGGAAGAAGAGAATCAACTCCACAAAGTTGTCCTCTAACCTCTGCAGGCATACCGTGGCATACATGCCCCACTCCCATCTCTCTCTCTCTCTCTCTCTCTCTCTCTCTCTCTCTCTCTCTCACACACACACACACACACACACACACACACACACTAAAATTTAAATGTAAAAAGATGAGTAAATATTAGCTGAACCTAGGTACTTGGGTATAGGCCATTCTAAGCAGAAGTTCTTGATCAAAGGAACATAGGAAGAAGATAGGCAGAGTATATAGTGAAAATCCTAGCAGGTTTGTATTTCTGACACATGAATTATGAAGCAATGATGCTAAAATGATCATCATGTTGTAGGATTCTGTATTGTGATATAGAAACTATATCATATATATATATACTTATATACACTTATTTATATATATACTTATATATATACTTACTTATATATACTATAGTGAGTAAAGGCACATTCTCTGCATAGCTTTGGAAGTAGCTTCACCATTATCTAGCTGTGTGGTTTCCTTTTAGAATTTTTTACTATATAAGGTGAGAATGATAGCTTATTTCATAGAATAATTTTTGGCATAGAGTTAAATCATATAGCATGGGCTGGAGAGATGGCTCAGTAGTTAAGAGCACTGACTGCTGTTCTAGAGGTCCTGAGTTCAACTCCCAGCAACTATGTGGTGGCTCACAACCATCTGTAATGGGATCAGATGCCTTCTTCTGGTGTGTCTGAAGACAGCAACAGTGTACTCATACATTAAATGAATAAATAAATCTTTTTTTAAAAATCATGTAGCATACTTAGAGCATCAATAAATATTGACTGTTCATATTATTCTAATTAATTATTATAGTGGTACAAAAAGTCATTCTAGAAGCTTATATGAACAATGGGAACACATAGGAATCCATGCCCTGTAGGAGCTCCCATGGACATTTGTTGGAACCTTTGTGAGATGGCCCTATATAATGGTTTTAGTGAAATCAGATTCTTTATAGATGTTTTTTTTGAAACTGGCCAAATGGCAACTCCCTATTTGTACTTTTTGCAAATTTCTTTAACATGTACCTACATGAATGATAAGTTCTCACATGCTTTAGCAAACCTCTGATGGTGTGGTTGTTAGAGTGTGACTTAGAAGCTATAGTCTAAGAAGATAAGCTGGAGAAGTAGAGGCCAGCTGATTCTCAGAAAAGGATTCAAAATAGCACGAGTGTGAGTCCAACAAGGGGCGCCATCTCACAGGTACAGTTATATTCTATGACTCGGGTTTGTGCCTTCAATACCCGAGTATATTGAATGAAATCAGCAGATTGTGGGGATTGTGAAAGGCTACAAAAGGGCAATAGATTCAGTTACCCTATACTTATTTAGGTATACAGTTCCAATGACAATGTAAATGTCAATTCCCATAACTGTGACTTTGGGTTAATGCTACGTACCATGTTATCTTGCAGAGCTATCAGAACATCATTTGTGATCAACAGCGAGAAAAGACTTGGAAAAATATGAAAGCAGTTTTTCCTAATAAAATGATCTTCTTAGTTACTCTTTTGATCTGTGTTCCAGAAAGCTGTGGCTTCTCTGACCAGTGAAGTATCAGTGTTCTCGAGTCAGCCCTTCCAGCAGGCCTATTGGGAGATTTCACTGGAGAGGAGACATCTTGCATTAACTAGTGCCCCAGCAATAGCTTTGCAAAGTTGTGAAGAAACTTTTATCTATTTATCTTTTATCTATTTTATCTATTTACATCCATCTCTTCAGTAAAGATGGATGTAATGGTAAAAAATCGGGACTTCTGGTACAGTCTCCATGGCCAAGTCCCAGGGATGATGGATTGGGACATGGGGAATGACTTTTTCCTGCCTTGTACCATGGATCAGTGCTCTTTCGCTGAGCAGAGTCTCGCCAAATATAAAATCCAACTGACAAAACCACCTGCACTGCCTCAGGAGAAGATATCCAGTTCTGATGATGATGGTCCTCCCACTGAACCCAGCTTGTGGATGTGGGTGAATCCCAACATTGTGTGCTCCATCAACAGCAAGGAGGCTCCAAATCTCATTCATAAAGTTCTGCCAAGTACACCATTCCCACAGACTGGCAAGTCTGATGACTGCTTAGGGACCCAGAGAGTGATCCAACAATCCCTGTCTGTTCTCCACACTGAGCATCATCAGCAACAAAAGCTGCCCATTTACTCCACTGACACTGATTTCATAGAAGAGGAGACTAAGGAACAGGAATGCACATCCTCTAAGAAATACTGCAAGAAGTACACAGTGTGCCATGGCTCCCACCGGGAGAGGGAGTCCTGGCCACGCCCTCCTCTCAACTACAGCCATCTAGTTGCTCTAGCATTAAAAAGCAGCCCTTCCTGTGGCCTCAATGTGCAACAGATCTACAATTTTACTCGACAACATTTCCCCTATTTCCGGACAGCACCAGAGGGCTGGAAAAACACCATTCGCCACAACCTCTGCTCCTTGACCTGCTTTGAAAAGGTGCCAGTTGACCTTGAAGATGAGCCTGATGGAAAACCTCGCTCTTTCCTCTGGAAGCTCACTGATGAGGGAAACCGATTCTTTCAGGAGGACACTCGTGTCTTGGCCTATGCTCGAAGGGAGAGCATCAAACAGAGCATGCGCCAACCAGAGCTGATAGACCTCCTGTTTCATCTTTAATGTTCCTTCTTTTCTTATGTGTGCGTGGTATGTGTAAGTGTATGTATGCATGCTTGTATGTGTGTGGGCATAGATGTGCACATGTGTGTGGAGGTGTAAGGTTGACATTAAGATTTTCCCTCCATTGCTCTTCCACCTTATTCTTTGAGGCAGGGTCTTTCAGTCAAACTCAGAGCTCATAGATACTGTGAGTCTCACTAGCCAGCTTGCTCCCAGGATCCCCTGTCTGTGCATGCATTCCAAGGCTGAGATTGTAGGCAGGTCCTCATGCCCACCCAGTTTGGTTCTGGGAATCTGAATGCAGGTCCTCTTGCTTGCATGGCAGATACTTTAACTGCTGAGCCATCTCCCCAGCCTCCTCTTTCATTTTTGAAAGACAACTGCTCACTTTCTGGAACACTGCCCTGCTTACTGTGCTGAACTAACCTTTACTCATCCATAATCTTACTCTGTTTGGTTGGTGTCAAGCCTCTCTTTGGCCACTGTTAAGCAGTCAAAGGTGACTGCAGGGGAGGCAGAGATTAAATCCAGATGTGAAATGATGGGAAGTTACACAACAGCTGCCATTTTCCTACACTTTGAGCAGAGGACAAAAGTCTTAGGAACCATGGCAAGCAAGCTAAAGATAGAAGAGAACGTTACCTCTATTGGAGCAAACTGTGAAATATAAAGAATGACTACGAAATAAACCCAGGATATGGGCAACCTCTGCTGCCATGTGAAGGTATATATGTATAAAGCGAACTAGGCTTGGCGTTTAAAGTACGGAGACTCAAATATCCCCTCTACCATTCATCGTTTGCATTTTCTTTTGAAGTGACCCATTGTATCCATCAGAGCAGCACTTTTCTTTCTAGTCCTAGACTTAACAGCTTTGTTCTATTGCTCTCCAGTTCCAGCAGTGACAAATGCAGGCAGCTGTTATTTGTTTGAATAATGAAAGTCCTTAAATTGATTGTGTATTAATCCTAAGCTTTTTGATGACAATGCATTGGTGCTTATTTGTGTTTTTCACCAAATGTTATTTGAAGGACTGTAAGGTCCATCTTAGGTGTTAAAAGATACAGAGCAAACACATATATTTGTGGGGCATCGATATTTATGTGGGAGGAAACAGAGGTGCGAAGTTGCCATGGAAATGGGGAGACATTCTTCCTGGAAACAGGAGAGCATTAAAAATGAAGTGCCTTTTGAGCTAGATTTGAAGAATAAATAGGAATTTGCTGAGCACATAAACTGAGAAGAAATATTATAGGGGGAACAGTGCAAACAGCATTAGCCAGGTGTTTGGTGCATTCTATGAATACAGCCACACTAGGGTCAGGAGACCTAAGAAAGGAAACCAAACTGCTTCTAAGTTGTGCTTACATGTTAACTAAGAGACATAACTTGTGCATTGTGAAAAGCACAAACAAAATACCAACATAACACATGTTTCAGCCTTTGGCTTTCTAATTTAAATTTTTCCCCCATAGGTACCAAGTTCGTGAAATGTAAACATAGTTTTTGCCTTTTGTCTTAATACATTTTTAAATGTATACCAACCCTTAGAAGACAGCTTTCAAGTATGCATTCAGTTGTCAAGCATTCAATGAGAGTATAATATCTACACCATACAAAAACAGCTAATTTAATATGATTACAAGGGAGACCTTACTTTTTACTGGCTTACTACAGCAGATACAAAACTGTTTAGGTTTAATTGCAAAGGCTGCATAATCCAGCAAAATCACTTCCAAAAGTAATTGTAAATGTCACTTCTGTATCATAGTTGCTTTGAAAATGTTGACAAAACAGTCTGGAATTAATAAAATTTTCTACCTAATAGAGTTGAGGTTTATTTCTTGGTTTTTCACAAAATTGACTGTAAAACTCAGAAGATGACTTTTTAACGTATAAACGTGATTCCTAATGTACCCATTTTGTAATTTTCACAGATGCCATTCTTCATATAAACTCTGTACATTTCTTAACAAGGGAAACCTTCATTTTCAGAACACAACCATGCTCTGTGTGTGCAACCTGACAGTTTTGGGCTTTTCATTTCTAGAGTGGTTCTGTTCCTTCCTTCTGCTCTAGTTCCATGGACGAAGCAGTAAGTAGTCACAGCACTTCTTCATTTGTCTCTGGTGATTCAGGAACCACTGAGTTTGTGTTATTAATCTAAGCCTTTTGAAGTTAAATAGAATGGAAAGAAAGATACACGGTTCTCATAGGATTATGTTCTAAACAAATGTAATCTATAGTTTTCCTTTGTCTCAATTTAAGAACTACGTTGTGTGTGTGTTTGTGTGCGCACACATGCATTTCCATGCACACATGCATATGGATGCCCGAGGTTGATATCGGAAATCATCCTCAATCACTTCCTCATCTTATACTCTCAGCTATAGTCTCTCAGTCAAATCAGAGATCACAAATTTGGCTAGCCTTGCCTGCCAGCTTTCTCTGGGAATCCCCTTTCTCCAGCTTCTGAGGCTGCTACTCCCATATAGCATTTAGGTAAGTTTCAGGGAATTCGAACTCTGGACTTAGCCCTGTCTGTTTCAGCAAGTGCTTTAACAAATCTGGCTCAGTAAAAGTGAGTGTGAGCCAAGCCCACTTTGTGCCATGCACTGTAGTGTAAGTGTGATGTAACATAGCAGGGATGGTACCTTCCTAAGCTAGGAGATGAGGTTTGCCCAGGGGCATGGCAGCTGCATGTAGACCCATGCAATTGTCAAGACTAAATGCAGGTGCCCATGAGACTTTCACCATCTCTCCCCACTACAATGTGTTCAGGTGCCTCCTACTAGTAGAGTGCCAGGAGATGTCATGGTTCCCACTGCTACCCTGCCCAAAGGAGCATGCTGAAGGGTCCTTGAGCATTGCCATGACCATCAGTGTAACAGCCAGGGGCACAAGACCAAAGAGCAGCAGCTCTCTTCCTGCTCTTGGGTGTCCAGTGAGTCAAGGGTCTCAGCAGCTTCCCAGAGGAAGAGGCTATGCTACAACGCTCAGACTAGGATACTCCTGCATCCGCCTCCTAAGCAGCTGCAAAGACAGCCAGGCTTAGCTCATCAGCTCGAATAACTTTTTCCAGTGAGTCCATTGTCTTATGTCAGAAACTCTGGGAAAATAAAGTTCTGAATCCTTTGTGGGAGTTACCAGTTTCCATGAGGTGTTTTCCTCACACGATAAGCAAGCGTGAATACAGGTTGGGTTCTTTTCCACTCCTATGGGGTATCTGCAACCCCTGTGTTTTCCCCAGTGCAGTATCGTTTCTCAGAACACTTCCATAGATGAGGTTTCATATTACATATCAGCAGAATGTTTCTTCTTATGTATCCTTTCAGACCCTTGCAATTTTATGCCACGGGGTCCTCAGACACTCAGAAGTAACGGTATATTGAGTCTTTTGGGCCAAAAGCTCTTCTGCCTTAGGGCATTGTTTTTCTTTGTAACAACAAGATGGTGTCATTGGTATAAGAGGTTAACAAAGCTCGTTTGGAATTTGTTTTTCATACAACTAGTGATTGGCATATAAGCAACTACATTTACTGTTCTCAACTCAGATTACTATCTGTAAAGTAGTCTGATGCTCCTTAGAGGCCCCAATGTTTTGACACATGTCCTCTAAACTTGTCCTATTTACAGTTAACTTCCTTCTTTCTTTCTTTCTTTCTTACTTACTTTCTTTCTTTTTTGAAATATATTTGCTTTAGTTTCTTTGCTCTACCTGTGCTAAAATTCTCTGACAAAAGCAACTTAAGTGAAAAAGGGTTCATTTTGTTGTGTTTGGCTCCTTGATCCATGTTACCATCTACCATGGCAGGGAAGGCACAGTAGTAAGAACTCCATAGAGCTGCACCTATTACATCCATAAATGTAACAGAGAATAGTAAATGCACGCACACTAGTGCTTAGTTCATTTTCTCCACTCTTACAGTCCAAGACATGCTGCCTAGGGAATGATGCCACTCACTTAGGCACTAGTCTTCCTATCTTGATTACTGTAATTAGATTAATCCCACAGATATACTCAGAGGTCCATCTGCATTGGTGGTTGCATAGAGGTGATTCTACAGTTTTTTCAAGTAAACTAAGCCGGGCAGTGGTGGCACACGCCTTTAATCCCAGCACTCAGGAGACAGAGGCAGGCGATTTCTGAGTTCGAGGCCAGCCTGGTCTACAGAGTGAGTTCCAGGACAGCCAGGGCTATACAGAGAAACCCTGTCTCGAAAAACCAAGAAAAAAAAAATTAAAACTAACCATCACCATACTGTATGTATTTAGAGTATGTACAATGTGATGGGCTGTAAATCTTCAGATTAGGTTCAAGGAAATCAAGACAATGTATGTAGCAAAACCATTAAAAAAAAAAAAACTCAAGCACATTACTTAGTGATGTGTTTATAAAAAGATAAAGAGAAAAGGGGGGATATGTTCTGTGGAGGTGTGGTGAGGTGTGGGGGAAGGGGGTGCCTCAGCGGGCCCATGCCAAAGCCTCCCTTCCCCCTGAGGCACCAGCCACACCAAGGTATAGTATAGAATAGAATTTATTCAGGGCATGGGGAGGGGAGTTAAGAGGCTAGTAGAGGCAAAGAAAGGCAGAGAGAGGGGGGAAGGGAATGGGGAGACAGAGGGAGCAAGGGCAAGAGGGAGAGGAGGGGCAAGCAGCCCCTTTTATAGTGGGCCAGGTCCACCTGGCTGTTGCCAGGCAACTGTGGGGAGGAGCATACCTGGCTGTTGCCAGGTAACTGTGGGGTGGAGTTTAGACAGAATGCTAACATTTAGGACTAGATAAACTTACAATAAAAATAATAGTGAGATTTACCCAAATCCAGGATAATGATTACACCCAGGGAAGAAGATGAAAAAGCTCCAAACATATTAGTTAGTATTTTTTGTTCTCTAAGTTACACACATACAAACTTACACATATATTTCAATAAATAGAAATTTTATGAAATTCTTCCATTCTTCACAAAGAGAATTTAGAAGTATTCCTCTTTTTCATTTTCAGGAATAGCATGAGGCAGAACAGTATATGTTTTTTTCTTTAAGTGTTTGGTGGACTTTAGCCATGAAGCTATCAGGTCCGGGATTTCGCCTTTGTAGGTCATTCTTGAGTATTTAGTCTCTCTTTTTTTAACAGATTATTTCTTATGGTCTGTTTCCTAGTGCTTCCGTTTTGGTAGGTTGTGTATTACTAAGAATCAATCTTTCTTTCTCTCTTTCTTTCTTTCTTTCTTTCTTTCTTTCTTTCTTTCTTCTTTTTGTCAGTCCTGTTTGGCTCTTTTCTAATGGGAAACAAAGGAGCAGGGAGAGGGGAGGTTGGGGGAAGGGGAGCTGGAATGAGTGGAGGGAGGGGAGGCTGTGGTTGGAATGTATTGTATGAGAGAAGAATACAGAAAAAGAAAAAAATTAAGAAGGATTTACTCATTTTGTCCCAGTTATTCAGTTTATTGTCCTTAAATTGCTCATAGTGATCTCGTATAAGCCTTTGAATTTCTGCAAGTGGCAGGTGGAATTGTTCCTGTTTTCTTCACAATTTGAGGGTTTTGGGGGGAGGGGATTTTTTAATTAGCCTAGCTAAAGGATTGCCACTTCTATTTATCTTTACAAAGCAATTCAGGTTTGTTGAGTTTTGTATTGGTTTTGCTTATCTCTATTTCAATACTTCACTCTGATCTTTACTGAAATATCTCTGTAACTCTGGACTTTATTTTTTTATTTTTAGTTACTCGAGAAGGAGCATTGTGTTATTCTGTTTTGTTAATTTGAACACTTTTTTAATGTAGTCATTTTTGCTATAAACATCATTTTACTTTTCTCTTGGAATTTCCTCTTTGTTCCCTGGATATCCATGGGTACATTGCTTTATTTTCACATTTTACAACTTTACTTTTGTTACTTATTTCTAATGTTATAGCATAGTGTTCAGAGAAAAAACTTGATAACGATTATAATCTTTAAATTTCTTCTATTTTTGTGATATAATATAACGATATCCTGGGGCATTTTCCAAGTGGAATTGAGAAAATATCTATTGTGCTCTTTTGTCGAATACTTTAGATATGTCTACCAAGTCCATTCAGTAGAAAGTGTTTTTTAAGTCTTACTGAGTTCGTCTAGATGTTTGTTTGTTTTGTAAAGTGTGATATTGAAATACCATGCTATAACGTACTGGAGTCTTTCACTTTACAGCCAGAATATTTGTTTCATATACCTGGAACTTTTTATATCAGATACATATGAACTTACAACTGTTATATATTCTTGAGGAGTTGGTGCCCCTATTTATGATAGAATGGCTCTTTTGTCTCAGACTTCAAGCCTAGTTTATGACATACTAGTATAGCCATTATTCTGTTTGCATGGAAATTTACAATTTAAAATATCATTTATTAAGTACCAGTTATAGGTAAGCCACTATAAGGGGCAATTTCCTTTCATGGTCTAGTCCAATCCTTAAAACATCTGAGAAATTTGTTATTAAAGAAGATTTTTATACTAGAGGAAAATGAGGTTCAGAGGATTTTAATAATTTGTTTAAGACCTGCTGTTTTATCAAGATCTCACTATCCAGAATAGCTTCTTTTACACCTTAAACTTAAATATGAAATTGATTAGCAATCTATTGTTCAAACATCTGTATTAGTTCCTTTCCTACTACTCTGATATAATACAGTGACCAAGACACCTTAGAGAAGGAAGAGGTTATTTGGGTTATGGTTCCAGAGACAGAAGACTCCATCACGACAGGAAAGCATGGCAGCAAGCAGCAGGCATGACAGCTGGATCAGAATGCTGAGAACTTCACATCTTGAATCACAAGCATGAAGCAGAGAGAGCAACTAGAAATGGTGCAGGTTTGTAAACTCTCAAAAGCTGCCTTCAGTGAGAAATTTCCTCCAATAAGGCCACGTCTCTTAAACTTCTCCAAATAGCACCTTCAATTGGAGGAACAAATACATGAGACTTTGGGGGACGTTGTTGTTCAAAGCATCACACTGTGTCACTAAAACCAATCTCAATTTAGCTCTTCTCCCACTTCTTATGCCTTCAAGAAAATCCAAATCTATGAAGTATTTATAAATACTTCTTCCTTATCCACACGAGCATCCACTGAACATATGAAGATGGGTGTTCATAGACTCCCTGACTCTTTATCCTTATCCTTGTTTCCTACTCAACCTTCAAAAGCCCTGGAAGAAGACAGAGGTCACACTTAGCCTATCTTATAAGCAGCTCCATTAAGGTTGTTTATTACATTTAGAGCAAAACCCACGCCCTAAAATCAATCCATGTATGAGTGCCCTATCTTCCTATTTCCAATTCTTAATTGTTCTTTCAATACCGAACAGAAATCCTTGTGTCATGTTTCTTTATGCTGTTCTTTCCCTTATCCATCAAATGGTTAACATCTCGGCCAATGTAAGTCTCTTCTGTATTCATTTTCCCCAAATGACCTTGCTTTTCCAACACTGATAACAGAATACAATAGCTAGAATAGTTCCTCATATATGTGACTTATCACCAACTTCTAGAGACTGATTCGTGTCCACGCCTACTCGTGCCTCCTACCCATGGCTCCATAGAGTTTTTGTCTTCTACCTATAAAGAATTTTCCTAGCTGTGCTTCAGCTTCCTCTCCTTCTCCTCTCCAGAAATTTCACAGCAATCGTTTCCCGTCTTTTCATTGGCTTTACTCCTTAAAAATATTTAGGTATGTTCATTCTCAAAATACACACATGTGTTGTGGGTGTTAAAGAACCGACTAGCTGTCATACATTTTCCTCCTTTCTGTTATTAATCAGAAATTCCTTAATGTATTTGATCCCATCTTCATAAAAACAGTACTCAGTGAATACCAAGTAGATACCTACCCACACTCTGGTCTGTGAACCAAGTGTATAGCAGAACATTTTTCAAAAGTAAGTGCTTGTCCTTACAGTGTTTAAATAGAAATTCTGTACTCAGATCAAATAAACAAGATTATTACTGTGTCAATAAGTATTAGACCCTACACAAAGAACTACAGGCAACCCAGGAATGCCCAGAGCAGGAGAAATGGTTTTCCCTAGGGAAGAATATACTGACTAGTTTTCCAATATCAACTGCTTAGCCCTGAAAACATATAAATGAGATTATTATACAGATTGAGCAGGTTATATTTAGGAATATATGTATATACATATATGTGCATATAACAATAACCAAATGAAACCATGAAGGAGGGTTGGTTATATGAGAGGGTTTGCAGGGAGGAAAGGGAAAGAAGAAACTATGTGTCTATAATATAACCTCAGCAACAAAAGAAAAAGTACAAAGGAATATTATGAAGTAAAAAGCATACGACAGGAAATAGCTACTGCGGATACGAAAGACTATCCTGTTCTAATGAAGTGTGGGTCGGGAAGACCTCTAGAGGACCTTACCTGTAAACTAAGAAAGCTGAGGCCATTGCAAACTGTGAATGGCAAATTCAGTCTTTTAAAGGAGCATCGACCTATGCAACTCCTTTTTCCAGACTGTTTCCTTGGTGTCACATTTAAGAGAGTTCCAAGACTAAGATGCTCTTAGGTCATTGAGGTTGGAACTTGCTAGGTTGAGATTTGAGAACTGTTTGACAAATCACTTATTTTCCACATAAAACTCTGTATGAGCAAGTACCACTCATCAGAAAATTTAAAAATACGTTTGCAACTTTTAAAAGTTAAGCGGTGAACATGTTAAACCCTCTGTGTGTTTCTGGTCCCTGCAATAGCAACTTATTGAGAGTTTTCTATGGGAAAAACATTTTAGAGCACTTTAGATGTATTGCTTTTTTAATTACTAGAAGGATTGACGGGAAGAAAAGTTACCATAAATGCAAAAATGCACAGGGCCCTAATCATAAGGAGCAGTGAAAAATGGCTAGCTAGCAGGTGCTGAAATTGCAACCTTCTCCTTTAACTCAGAGGAGTGGGTGGGCGGGGCCGCGTCCATCAGTGTCTAGGTGCCCGCAGGCCGCCCTAAGGGCCAATGGCGCGGAAATGAGAGCCCGGGCCACGTGATGGCGGGTGGCACTCTGGCTTTCCTAAAGCAGTCTCTATGGTATTCTTCCAAGCAAACCAGCCCCCCCACCCACCAAAAGGGTAGCGGCACGTGACAGGCCCTGGGACTACGGCAGGTTCCCACGTGATCCTGGCCTGCAGTAGCGTGGTTGCGGTGAGGTTCTTGCGCTCCTGAAGGGCGGGCGCGGAAGTAAGAGCATCCTCAGGCGGACTGTGACTGGCAGCGAGGTCGGGAGGAGCCACCAGGCAGTGACCGCTTTGCTTCTGCAGCTTGGCTCAGCTCATTCCGTTATCTCAGCCTTTGCAGTCTGCACAGAAGCTGACCAAGTTACCTTTGGGTCTTGAGACCTTGGAGACTGAGGCCCAAACTCGGGACCAACTCCTCATCCACCTTGCCCTCCCTCTCCTCCATCTCTTCCTTTGCACGCACCGAATCGATTGCTCCTTTGGGGTGGCCTGCTCGGCTGTGCCTGGAGACTAAGTTCGGGTCGGTAAAGGTAACTGTGGGAAAAGCGGCCCCCCAGTGGACAAAGGCGGAGACAGGGATAGAGCAGGCCCCGCGGGCCCTGGGTGCTGAGCATAGGCAGTAGAGGAGGTGAGCCAGAAGAACGCTACTGCGGATTTAGAAGGCACTGTGAAGGACTTGTTGCGCGATGGAAGAATCTGACTCCGAGAAAAAGACGGAGAAAGAGAATGTGGGCCCAAGAGTGGAGCCTCCTCTAGGGGAGCCGGAAGGATCGCTTGGGTGGGTAAAGGGGATTATGTTGCACCTGGGAGGGAGGGCGTGCTAATTGTAAAGAGCATTGTGAGATGCAACAATCCCTAGCCTGCAGTGATGAATTGCTTTAATTTACCAATATGGTTGATTGATAGCATGCCCTTGATGACGGAAAACAGAATAGAAAGAGCCCTTTGCCTGGGTCTGAGATTCTGGTTTATGCGCAGTGTTGTAATTGAGACAGTTCTGAGTTGTTTTGTGTTTTCTATAAAGGTTATTTGATGTTATCACCATGTTGATGATAAAAAAGGAGAGGACAGACATTTGCTGACCAATGACGTATAGTGCGATATGCCTATTTGAGAACTGCGTTATATGTAATTTGTACCTTTAATGAATGAAATACAGCTTGGAAGGACGATTGAAGGTCCAAAGATGCTTCTAGATTTGAAAAATAAATAGATGAATTTAAAAATTAGTATTCAGATTATGAAAATATTGTTTGATTTATAAAAGTACCCAGAGTATTGCTTCAGCTTTATGACAAAATATCAAATCTTGAATTTAAATGGTTTATATTCCTAAATATGTCTTCCTAGGAAGCATCTCCTGAACTGATGAAGGAAACAGGGAACATAAACCCAGCTTTATAATTTAGGAAAATGAAGACTTCTGAAACGAGGTCTCATCCATACTTAGCTGTTTTAAAGAATATTCTTCTGTATCTCTCTGTTTACTTGTGCCCCCCCCCAAGGCAATTGGATCACGGAAACACTGTTTTTTGGTTTATATCTACAGGTGGGCAATGCCAAATGCAGCCATGAAGAAAAAGGTAAGATGTGTTAGGTACATCAGTAACATGAAGGAAAAGGTAAGAAGCTGCAGTTCAGGAAATCTGGCTTTTTCTCGACTATGGCAAGAATCTATGCAGTCTTTGATACATTCATCCCTTTATTTCCTGTCAGATTTACTTTGTCTAAAATTAATCTCATGGAGTCAAGCCATATACAAATATTACACAGCCCTCTGTGTGTGCACTGTCTCTTTAACCCAAATCAAATGTTACATGCATTTTTTTTTTCTAGCTGGAATCGGATGTTCTTTGCTTTGCACTTTATGGGGACTTAGTATCCCGAAGAATGTAGCTCGGAAGCATATTTCTTGACCTTTTGGGGATTTAGTATCATTTGTGAAGTGCTGGTAATAACCTTCATAGAGCTATTAGGACGTTTACATGAATAAACTCCGTGTACACCACAAACATAATTATCCTTGCCATGAAAGGATGAAAAAGTGCCCATGTTTTTAGCTTGACTTCATCTAAAATTTAATTCTGGGCCTCAAGTTTGCTAGGAGGATGTTTTTGCTGTCAACAAGGATGCCTAAAAAAATGTCAGAAATCTCTACATAATTAGGAGGAAGAAATTAGATATACAGAAAAGCTTAAGGAACTGTAAAAAGAGAAAGGGGGAAAACTGCTGTTTGCTTTAATGGTTCTGCAATGCACATGCATTGAAGGATCAGCGTTTACCCCCAGAAATAGATACAGTTACTGCTTAATTAATTTTTAGTTAATTCAGTTCATTTTTTTTTTTTGCAAAGGACAAGGAAAACATCCATATTACATTTTCCTAGGTAAAGCTGGATATCTAAATTGTTGAATTGAACACACCCATGTCTAAGTATATTTTCATTAAAGCTCCTTATATGTGTAATCAGACATTTCGGTAAGATATATTAGGATTGGTGGTGGAATAGGTCTCTCTTTCATTTGAAAAGGAAAGTTAGCAGAACTGTATCTCATAAATGTTGTGCTTAAAGGGACTCTAAAAGTCATTTACTCTCTTTCCTCGTAGTGCAATATTATTTGGTTTTGTTCACAGGTGTTTTTCTTGAGTTAAACCCTAACACAAGAAAGGCTTTGTAAAGTCTTGCTCTCAACCAGATAGTTGTCCTTGCACTTTTTCCCTTTAATGGCTTGTTCATTCTTTTGATGAGTGCATTTCAAGCTTTTGTTACATGTTGGGCACTGGAGATAACAAAGTACGCAAAAGATGCAAAGACTCTCCCTCTGTCCTTCAAGTCTTGTGAGAGAGTTACCCGAAGGAGGGACTGCAGGCTTTATGGTCTGCAATGATACAGTAGTACCACTGAGAGGCAGGCAAGATACCTGTCAGCCTAAACTAGGGGTTCTCAACCTTCCTAATGCTGTAACCCTTTCAATTATAGTTCCTCATGGTGTGGTGACCCCCAACCACAACATTATTTTCGTTGCTACTTCATAACTGTAATTTTGTACTGTTACAAATCATAATGTAAATATGTGTGTTTTCCGATGGTCTTAGGTGACCCTTGTGAAAGGGTTTTTTGACTCCCCAAAGGGGTTGCAGCCCACAGGTTGAGGAATGCTGGCCTAAGGCATTTGGGTCAGATAAACTTTATGGGGAGGATACCGGGGATTGAACCCTGGTTTCATTTGTATTAGGTAAGTACCCTAATACTGAGCTACATCCCCAGCTCCAGAAAAAATTCCTGAGATGATTGTTGAACCGAGTTTTGAAGAATAAGTTGGGACTTAGTAGAAAGAAGAATAAAGGATGGTAGAGAATACAGGGTGAATCTAGACACCGAGTCAGGACACCCTAAATGGCTGGAAGAAAAGCGACTATAAGCCATTCAGTTAAATTTGAATGGATGCTAAAAGTTCCAGGCTAGGAGAATCAAAAGGTAAAGACAGAAGTAGATGAGCTATATCAAGAATGGTCTTAGGCATATTTTAGTGTCCAATTTTGTAGGGCCTGGGATAAGAAGAAGAGGCAGAAACAGATGAAATAAAAATTATAGAAATAGGTAGAAGGGGTGAAATCATGGGCTGAAGTGGAAAACAACCTGACCTTGAACAGAGAAGTAGGAAGAACTTTTCTGTTATACTATATGAAATCTGCTTGTTGAATATATCCTTACATTATAAAAGAAGAGCTTTAGTTACTATGAAGTGCTATTTTTCTAGTGTAGTTCTAAATAAATAATATGTATAATAACAAACTTACCACAGTTGCATTGCTAAAATGATGTGTAACTCATAGCAGGTAAGTGCTTGGCTTTTGAAATGTTATCACCATTGGCTGGGGAATGGTTTAATTATGGGTATCCACATTGGTCATTGGTACTTGCACATCTGTAAAATGCCAACTGCAGAAGAGAAATGGCTCCCTTTACACTAAATTTGCTCTAGATTTGCTAACTTTTTTCCTTACTTTGTCCTTAGGTCCTGTTGATGGGTAAAAGTGGATCTGGTAAGACCAGCATGAGGTCTATTATCTTTGCAAATTATATTGCCAGAGACACACGTCGTCTTGGTGCAACAAGTAAGATGTTTTATCCTATTGTAAAGTGAGGTGACTTGGCTGTTAATAATCTGCATAACACACTTGATTGCAGCAGCTTGAGAATGCACAGGTTGATGAACTTGCTTTGGAGCATGCTTTCCCTTTTCAGAATGTATGGCCTAATTCTGATTATTATTGCTCACTATCCTGGGGAGCTGCTTTCCTTTCTAGGTTGCTTGCAAAGTGGAATGTTCTCAGCTAACTTCCTGTGTATCCTGCTGATTCTTAGGCAAGGATAGGGACCCTTTGCCTGCTTATTTTGTGGGGAGAATGCTTGTTAATAACTTTTCATACAAAGGGGAAAATCATAGGTCTTAACTAGCATACATTAAAACCTAAGATGGTTTTAATACAGGAATTAGTTGTTGTCTTTATTAAAAGGTAAACTTGGGAATAGTAAGGAGAGAGGTATACCTGTTCTGCACTTTGCTCTTTTTCTTTATACACCTACGTGTTCTCCTTGGGGCATCTATTCTGGATTGGGAAGTATCTTGTTGACCTTTATGGCTAGAATGTTAGTATAGACTTTCTTGGCTATAATGGCTACCAGAACAATGCATGAAGGATCCTGGGAGTACCCTACTCTGATGCAGATTGTCATTTCGTTCTGAAGCATCGAAGCATTTCTGAATTCTGCCTTTGTTCTTGGCTTCAGGGTGAGGGCAGGCATTGCTCTGCCTAGCCTTCAGATTACAATCTGGGTTTCTAGCATGTTCAGTACTTTTAGCAACAAGTTAGCACTTTTCAGGTGCCCCAATCTTGTTTCAAGCACATTAGGAACATAGTACAAAGAAGGAGGGACCTTATTTCTATTTGGGGACTTGGAGTATAGTGTAGACTTTCATAACTAGAGCAGTTTTGGTGGTCAGAAAACTATTTCCTAGGTAAAGTATCCAGTCGTTCGTTCTTTCTTTCTTTCTTTCTTTCTTTCTTTCTTTCTTTCTTTCTTTCTTTCTTATTATGGTTGTCTTCTGTTCTCTACAAGTATTTGAGAACTTTCTATATCTTTATTTATCTTACTCAATCTCTGCCTCCCAAATTTTGTTATCCTTACCTTCTGAACATTCTGGTTCCTCGTGTGACATCCTGTTGAAATGTTTTGAGGACTTCTTCTAAGACTTGAATGCAGATGTGGTCTAATCAGGGCAGGGTAGGCCTACTACATCTCTGATTCTGGGCATTTCTTTGCCGTTAGCATGACGAAATCCTACCTTTTTGATT
>JADRCH010007391.1:1327722-1363410 GCA_019843965.1 Rhynchomys soricoides | reverse complement strand
GTCCAGATTAAATATGTAGGGCTAGTATCTGTGTGGTAAAGATGCTTATTAAAGTACTGTAACTTTCATGCTTTCTCATGGTTACTCTGATTTTCAATTATCTTTATTCCAATAGATGATGAAAGTATAACTTAAACATTAATCACATTCAGCCAGTAAGTGTCAGTGTTGGAATAACAGTTTGTGCTCTTCTTTTTATTATGACAGAGCCTGTCTACATTACACGACTCAATTCCTGGAAGACCTTTTCTTCATACTTTAAATTCTATTCACTTTGTTGAAACATCTTTTCTCAGTATCACTGATATTTCTGTTTCTAATCTTTCAGCAGAGCTGGTTTATTGTCCTGAATCCAATGAATAGTCTCACAGCAAGAATTTCAGAATTACTGAAACTGCTGTAAATACTTTTGACAGAAACCAGCAGCATTATTACGAGCATAATGCTGTAAATGATATAATCCTATTCACTAAAATAGGCCATTTATTCAACAAGTATATATCTAGAAGTATTTCTTGCCAGATAATGTCAGCAGGATGGGGTTCTTGCCCCTAAAAATATCTCATGTATTAAGTGGACTGGTAATAGTTGGTTAGTATTTCCTGAATTCCCTTAAAGATAATAAAAGATATAGTGAAAAATATTGGTCTTAATGTTTTAGCATATCACCATTAATGAGTTTGTCACTAATGAAGAAAGGTCTGTGTTTGTTGCTTAATGTGTGGAGTAGTTCACAATACATGTAGTGCATTACTTTGTATTTGTTATCCCTTCTGATGCAGTTACTGATTTTCTTTAAAGGTAGTAAAAAAGAATACTACTTTTAAAATATTGTTTGCCTTTAATGTGTTAATGTTTTCTTGGTTTGTCATTCCTGAAAATAGTCAAGTTTTATTTTGTTAAATTTAAAGCCTCCTGAACTTTGAAATTTTAAGTACAGAAATGATATCATTAATTTATTAGGTAAATGTTAAAATGTGTTTTTTAAAATGGTAAATTTGTCAATAAAATGATTATGAAATATTTTAGTCTCAAACACTGTTGACAGCTCCAAGATTTCCTATCTCCTCAAAATTCTGTTCTCTTGGCTTTGCATTTAATGCTTTATTACCCTGATTTTCTTCCTTTGCATTTAACCACCCCTCCTTGCTTTAAAAAGACAAGTTTATCTTTATGGTTTCTTCTTTCTGTCCCATAAGTGAATATGATTCCCCAAAGCTCTGTTTTTCTTTATTCTTTTCAGTTGCCCTAAATGATAACAGAGCAGGAAGGTGATAGGAGAATCAGAGGGGGACATACAGGGAACATAAAATTTAACAGGGAAGCAAGAAATGGGGTTTATATGTCTTATAAGTCAAGAAAGGTTGTCAACCTATGAGAGATTTTTAAACAAACAAAAAAATAGTGTGGTCAGAGTTACCTTTTTAATTCAGAATAATACTTGTGAAAGCTTTGAACATTATTTAAGTATAAAACATTCGTTTTTGTTCTTCATTTTCAAGCCAACTTTCTAGAGACAACCACCATTAATAATTCTGAGGTTACTCTTTTCACCTTCTTAGTATATACAATCATGGATGGTTTTATACCATTTTTAAAGAATGGTATAAAACTCAGCAATTTGGAGATATCACTGTATCTGTAATGTGGATACAGATCGGAACAATGCAAGGATAGAAACAAGGACCACCTATAAGCCCGGGGACTTCCACACTGCTGGTGGCTGGACCTCAAGAATTTTCAAGATTTTGGGACTGTGAGAAGTAAATTTCTATAGTTTTCAAAAACTTTAAGGGGTGTCAGGGGCTTTATTTGGACTGGAGTAGTGGTAGTGGCTATGGTGCAAAGCTACTGAGCTGAGGGATATGCTCAAGGAGGAGAGTCAGCAGGACTTTCTGGGGAACTTGGAGAGAATTGTGAGGGGGAGAAAGAAGAACGAAAGGATGAGAGGTTTTATATTAGGCAGCTGGCTAAATTCACCAAGATGGAGAACACTGAGTAAGGAGCAGATTTGATGGGATGAAAGGAGAGATGAGCTATGTTGGATATATTGAGTTTGGAATATTTACAATACAGCCATACAGTATATGAGTCAGAAAAATAGTAGAGAAATCTGCACTAGTGTTGCCTAGTTAGTATCTACATAATAAATGTAATATTAGGACAGTTTTCTTGCTTTGGGGAAGACTATTTTGAGCCCCTAAGAACCCTAACATTTATGGGACAGAAAGAATAGGAACCCATGAGGGAGGAGCTTCCAAAGATTTTGTAACTGTGATGCCAGAGACCAAGAGAAGAGAATTAATTTCCAGGAGAAGAGAGTAGTCAACAGTGCCATGCTACAGAAAGTAAGACAAGGACTCAAAAATCCACTGGATTTGGCAGTGGGGCCATCGGTCCCTTGATGAGAACTGTCTCTGTAATATGGGAGTAGAAACCAAATTTCTATCCCATATGCCCCATATCTAAAAAGTCACTGAATCCTGTCACTTCTTTTGTTATTGTCTTTCGCTTTCTCAGTAGCACTTCTTTCCATTTTTTTTTTAGTACTAGACCGTATACATAGTCTTCAAATTAATAGCAGTTTGAGCACCTACTCTCTCGTAGACTCTGTTGGAAATACAAAGACATGTAAGATATGATTCTTTTTCCAAGGAGGGGGAAAAAAGAGGTAGTTTGAGCATCTACTATGTGCCAGGCACTTTATGTATATAGCTCTTTGAATCCTCACAGCAATCCTGTGAGGTCAATACTATTATGTTCTTTTTTCACAGAAGTAGAAGCTATTTCTAAAAGCTTTCGTGACTTGCCCAAAGTCATTCCAAGACAGAACTGTTATATAAACTAAAGTCTGTATGGTTTCCTTTCTCATGATGGCTTGTATCTATACATTATGAGAAGATAAAATTGTAGAAAAGTAGAGAGCAGTTAGTGTAGGTCACAACTTGGAGATAGACACAGGAAATATTATGATATGATTAAGTTAACGATCACATAAATTATGTAAAATAAAATTGTTAGATACTGAGAAATATTCCTAATAAAATCTTCCATTATTCTTTCTTGGGGTTTTTTAGTGCCTGGCAGAGAGTAGTTGCTTAATACATGTTTAAATGAGTTCAGAGGAAGAGATAGTGGTAGGTGGGATGCTTGTCAGGGAAAGAGGGCTTTTGGAGGAGATGGGAATTACTCTGGGTTTTAGAATTAACTTTGAAAGGAAGAAGAGGGCTCTGCAGCAAATGACAGAAAAGACAATGAATAGTGGGAGGGAACAAAAAGGCAGAGGTCGCAAATAGACAGCCTGTGTGCTGGATGAGGCCTGTGGATGCACTTTCTTTGGCCTGTCCATTGTTTTAGAAAAAAATGGAAGTAGTAATCTCCTGTAAAAGTTTTCATAATAATCTAGCATTCAGGCTATTATTTAAAATGTTAAAGATCTAGTAAAACTGAGCCAATAATTTTGCATGGAAAATAAATAATAATTGAGTAACTGTCACCTCTGTGAGGCCATGGTAGATGTTTACCCTCATATTTAGCAAGCTTCTAATGGTTTGCTCACATGGCCTGATTTAGCAAGTTTGCGACCCCTGGAAGTAAACTGTGTTGGGGACTGGGGAGGTAGTAGGGTTGGGGGACTGTGACTAAAACATACTGGGCTGAAGTGAGAGGATTTGTTAATGTGAATTACTGGGGATTATAAAGGGAGTTTGGAAGCCAAAGTGTGAAGGACCTTGAGTGCACCCCCATTAAACATGGAGGAGCCATTAGAAGTGTTTTGAATGGGGAGTGATATGTTCAAAGTAGTGTTAAGAAGATGAACCTTGTAGTAGCCTAATGGTTGATGTAAAGTCAGTAAGACTTTATAGTATAGGCATGAGGTGATAAGGGCCTTCCTTGATGTTCAGTGATGGATTATAAAATAAAGACTGGAATTAAGAGATACTACAAAGGACTCAAAGTAAATTGAATGTGTCAGAAGAGTCAGAAAGAAAAATCACTAGACACATTAACTGAAGAGGAAGTCGGTTCAGGAGTTAGTTTTGTTATGTTTTATGTGTGTTTTGTGTTTGCTTTCTGTCTTTAAGTTTTGCTCGGAAGTTGGTGAAAGAATGTGAGTTTGGGAATACCTGTTAAATGGTGTATGTCACTGTCTTGCGTGTTAAATTTTAGCATTAATATTATAATTAGAGATTGTTTCTGCTTTGGGTACTAAACTACTGAAATTTAAAAATTACTTACGCAAGAGCCAATTCCTTAGTGTAGGGTAGTATAGGTGCCCCACCTTGCCACTAAACCACATGACTAAGCTAAAAATCACCTTCTTGTTATGGCTTTGAGCATTTCACTCCACTTCGGTCCTTCTAAACACCATGGGTTAGTGTTTTGCTTATCTTAAATATCATGTTCTTTACTACAAATACCAGACTTGTAACATTTATCTTCCAGTTGATGTAGAACATTCTCATGTTCGATTTCTGGGAAACCTGGTTTTGAACCTGTGGGATTGTGGTGGGTAAGTATTATGTGCCTACTTATTTGTGAAGCTGATGGCAATAATGATGTCATCTAGTATAATCAGCATGGCAAATGCACCTAGAAAACTATCATTTGCATAGATGCACTGGCTAAATAATATTTCAAAGTTGTCAGCTGATTAATAAAGATCTGTGTTTTGCACAACTTGGAAAATTCCTTCTACACAAAACATATTTAAGTAGCTCCAATATAAGCTCCATCTAAATATGTATACTATGGGATAAATCATGCCTCTTTTGCAGTGGCGTAAATTAGGTTTCTTTTTCAGGTTGACTGACACTAGTATTGCGTTCTTAGCTATGATTTAGTATACCATACTGTTCTTAGTCATTTTAGTAATTATAGCCTTGTCACTGTAGGTTGGATTCTGAGCATGTATTTACCTATTGTTGGTTTATGACCAGGGCAACCATAAAAATCTAAGCATAAATTTGCACTTACTGTGTCTCTGTGTTGAAGCAACAGTGTGTAGTGCAGAGTGATTAACAGCATAGATTAGTTATGATGATTAAGTTAAAATATATAAAATATACACTATAGTGTCTTACAAAATAGTTGTTGTCTGGTGGGTATATCCCAGCTCCAAATATACAAAAGATGCTCAGTGAGTAGTTTTGAAAGAAGAATAAATAACTAAATTGTCTAAAGAAAGTAATTCTTTCTTGATAGCAGCTGATTTAACATTTTGGGATAAAAATCTTCCCTTATTGAAATTGCTTCCAATTCTCTAGTCTATGTCATCAGATTTACCCAAGTTCCTTGTTTTTAGATACTAAAATATGAAATTCAGTTTTGTAGATCAAGAATCTATAATTCAAAGAAAATATGATTCTTCCAGGGTCACACATCTGTAATTAGCAAGGTGCAGGATTAGGAATTTGTAAACACTGTCCCCATATACACCACTAAATGACACTACTGTTTTATTGCTGTCCAGCTGTTGAAATCTTTTGCGGAGGCGACAGCCAACCTAGGAGCAAAGGGTAACATTCTGCTGAAAAGTCATCATTGGATTTCATAAATGTAGACTATTTGACTAATGTTATTCAGCAAATGTTCAGTAAGCATGTGCCATCCTTCTTTTAAAAGCTATGAGACATTAGGAGATAGTATCAGGGGTGCTTCTTGTCTGGTTGTATAGAGAAGTAAGTAACACTATTAATCAAGAACTCATAAGTATAGCATCATGCCTGCGTTAAGTGTTGCAAATGAGAGAGGGATGTGTTGGGAGAGAGCCTACAGTGAGTGATGTATGGATTGGATTGGAATATAAGCTGGAATTATAGATGAAGATGTTGACTAGTAGCATGAAAGAGTGATCAATATGTGTAAAGGACTCATGAGTTAAACTGTTAACCACTCAAAGAATGAAGAGAAGGTAAGTGTGTTTATAACCTAAGGAGAGGCCAGACATGGGATGTATGCAGAGGTGGGTGGATCATTGTGGGTTTTTGGCTAGCCAGGGCTATGGAGTCTCAAGAACAACAGCAATAACAACAACAAAACAGAAGAAGAAAGGCAGAGGATTTTACAGGATTGCAAGTTATGACCCTGAAGTGGAGTAACGTAAAGCTCACCATACATATCTGGCTGTTATTTGCCCTTTGAATTAAAGTTTGAGATCATATTTCCCTCAATCAAACAACAAAAGTTCAAGCAGGAGTGACTGAACAGAAGATTCGTTTACTATCTAGATTTTTTTTCTATCAGACAAGACACCTTCATGGAAAATTATTTCACTAGCCAGCGTGACAACATCTTCCGAAATGTGGAGGTTCTGATTTATGTCTTTGATGTGGAGAGCCGTGAACTTGAAAAGGACATGCACTACTATCAGTCATGCCTTGAGGCTATTCTTCAGAATTCTCCAGAAGCCAAAATCTTTTGCTTGGTACACAAAATGGATTTGGTACAGGAGGATCAGCGAGACTTGGTAAGAAACTGAAAAAGAGCTGTATAAATGGTTAGCATGCTTTGTAGACTTCCTTTATAAACAGTGAAGGTCAATTGGTACTGTTCTGTGTGAGGTGAGCTTCTGACCATGTGCTTTCACTAGGTAGCCTTTATCAGGTTCAAAAATAGTTAGCTGCCCCTGTTGTACTGTCACAGTTGAAACACCCACCAGGAGTAAGATGAGGGGAGGCTGCTGCTATGCTGTGTCAAGCACTGTTCACTAGCCCTCACAATTGCACTGGCATAAATGACTTAATATGCATGAGGATAACTCAAAGAAGACTAAGGACAGTAGAGTAGGGAGTATCAACCTTCATTTCCTCAACAAAGACACCTAAGTTAACTGCCTATAACCCAAAATGTCCCAGAGAGGATTCCGGAGCTCAGTATAGAAGAGGTTTAGTAAAATAGGCAAATCTATCTGTGAGATTCTGGGTCTGATAAGCCATAGTTTACCTTCAGTTTGTTTAGTATAAAGTAAGAACATTAGATATTAAGGTTTAAGATGAAACAGAAAATCCCTGTCTATGTTACAGAGAATCATGGAAAGGAGTCTTGTATAGAATTTAGTTTCGCCTTGGCTGGGAGTTTGTTTGTTTGTTTGGGGTTTTGTTTTATTTTAGAGACAAGGCTTCTCTGTGTAGCCCCAGCTGTCCTGAAACTCTCTTTGTAGACCAGGCTAGCCTCAAGATCTGCCTGCTTCTGCCTCCCAAGTGCTGGGACTAGAGGCGTGAGCCACCACAGCCCAGCCCTTGACTTGGAGCCTTAAGGAAAGCCTCATATTAAAGGATTTTCTGGTGATAGCTTTAGTCAGGAAAACATGTTCCATAACACATATAGTGTGTCAGATCCCATGGAGTAGAATGGCATGTGTGCTGATAACCTACAAATGAGCTCCTTTTGAATGTTTTAATCACTTATAATTTTTTACTGTTTTTTAAATGTTCATATAAATATCCTCATATATTAATATGTATGTTTCAGTTTTCCATAGAAACAGAACTAATCAGATGTGTTTGTGTATAGAAAGACAAAAAGACACATTTCACTTAAGGAATTAGCTCACATGATTCTGGAAGCCACCTCTGGAAGTAGTCTGAGATCTAGAGAGCACGGAAGATGGACTAGAGATCTGAAAAGAAGACTATACATTACGGAAAGGAAAAAATAAAAGTATCCTTATTTTCAGATGGTGTGTTTCTTTATATAAAGACCCTAAAAACTCCACCAGGAAACTCCTACAGCTATAAATTCCGGCTGCAAAGTAGTGGGATACAAAGTTAGAAATAAATCAGTAGCCTTCTTATACACAACAGCAAACGTTGATTCCTATATCAATAGATGAGTTGGTATGTTAACGACATTTGGTCCTGTAGGTGCAACTCCAGTCAGAAACTTCTTAAGTATATGATACCTCATTTTCCAATAGCCATGTCTTCTATAGAAACTGAATAGGCAACTTGAATGGAATTGTGTCAGCATCCTTCCTATACTTGACCCAGCCTTCTCTTTCATTCAAGTGGTTCTCTAGATTTACAAAGTGGCACAAATCTGGATGGATACCAGTTGAGGAGCCATGACATTTTATGATTCATGCTAGGCTTTTGATCATTTGACCTAAATTATTTCATTTATGTAGATCAAATAAGAATGTAGTAGATATCTCATGTAGTTAATTTATAGGGGCATTATGCTCTGTGAGTTGGTACTTTGGCTCTTTTGCCCAGTCAAATATGTTTACCCTCCTTGTATTTGATGATAAAATGTCTCCACATTGCCCATTACTCTAGCACCCACTTCCCCTTTAGTAGGCTTCCCAATTAAGTGGTAGCAATTAACACTGTAAGTTTGGTCCAATAGAAGAAAGTGATCAGAGAGCCTGGGAAGTAGGTTAGGGATCCTCTTACAAATTTGTTTTTCGTTGGCTTTGTTTTCCCAGTATTGATGAATAGATTATATGTGGCAAACCTTGAACATCGTCATCTCCCTAAGCATTTAGATTCCTTCCTGTGTAGTAGATCAGTGTAGCTCTGGCATTTTTTTAAAAAAGACTTTCTTTTATGTGAGTGCTCTGGTATGTACACCTGCATGCCAGAAAAGGACACCATAACTCACTACAGATGGTTGTTAGCCACCATGTAATTGCTGGAATTGAACTCAGGACCTCTGGAAGAGCAGCCAGTGCTCTTAACTGTTGAGCCATCTCTCCAGCCCCACTATGGCATTTTAACTATAGTTTGTATAGGTTATGTTTTGATTCATGTCTCAGCCAGGAACTAAACAAACAGAATGCCTTCTTAACCCTTCAGCTACAAATCCTCTGCTTATTGCATCCACATCAACAAATTTGTCCTGAGTGAGTGTTAGGCTCCTTCTACCATATTCTACATCATTAATATCTAATTCTCATAGTTATCCCTGTATTTTGGTCTATATTAGAAAAATCATATAGTTCATGTAGAGGCTGTGTATTTCACCTTTAGAAATCTTCTGATTCTTGAATCTGTATAGTGCTAGAAGCAAAGGGCTATGGTAGAAATGAATCAAAACTCTTGAAGCTACCTCCAAGGAGGCCATTTTAGTTTTTCTTTTTTCTTTTTTGTTTTTTTGGGTTTTTTGTTGTTGTTGTTGTTGTTGTTGTTTTTGGTTTTTTTTGAGACAGGGTTTCACTGTGTAGCCCTGGCTGTCCTGGAACTCACTCTGTAGACCAGGCTGGCCTCGAACTCAGAAATCCGCCTGCCTCTGCCTCCCCAGTGCTGGGATTAAAGGCATGTGCCACCACTGCCTGTCTTTGTTTTTCTTTTAAGGGAAAAGTTGGATTATTCTTAGATAAGAATGTAGTGGCTGCTTCTGTGGGCAAACAGTTGAGCATTTAGGCATCCCCACCTTCCTCAAGTTTTTACTCTATGAGACAAGTTCCACTCTCCAGAATCAGGATCCTGCACAGCCAGTGCCATGCTTTCCAAGCAGGTACCACATGGAGATGGGCATTCAATTTGCAGTGTATTATTTATCTGCTCAGGGGATGAGAGTCCAAGTTTACTTTGCAGCAATCTCAGGCCTGTGGCTGTAGAAAGTAAAGGTATGTTTGGGGCAAATATAGGAACTTGAGGTCATCTGTATTATCATTGATCTGGACATTCAAATCTGAGCTCATCCTTATCATTGTCCATTTCATACAGCAAAGTTAGGATCAGCCAACAACCCATTATACTATTTTGACAAAAACAGCCACATATGTGGTTGCCAGAACACTGTGATTCAGGATCTGAATTCCACATCACCCCAGGTTCCCTTGAGGGTTCTCGTTACTTCTTGAAGTTCCATCTTTCATTCTAATCAGATTAGAGAACTAATCTCTGTCATATCAAAACCAATTCAGAAGACTCATCCTAAGATTCCACTCTAAGTCTTAGACTCTTTCTGCTTCCTCTTCTGAGTATATTGCCTAAGCCTTTGGTATAGGAGTATGGGTTAAAGACATCTCATTTGGGGCTGAGTGTGCCAAAGTTTCTCACTCTGGGCACCATGTCCAGCAGTTGTAGGTCTCTGTGTGAATTACCATCTACTGCAAGAAGCTTCTCTGATTCATGGGTATAGCAATATCTTTTAATTTTCAGGTTTTTTTTGTTTTGTTTTGTTTTTTTTTTTAGAGAAAGGCAGAGACAGACGCAGAGAGAGAACAAACACATGGAGTCAGGTGAAGGAAGGCTGGCAAGTTCTGAAAATTGGAGAGGAGGCCAACATACTAGAGAACCATAAAACTTCAGGGTTGTACATGGAATAAAAAGCCAGTGCACACATGGCTCGGGGAGACTGCCTCACGGCACATTTTCCAACATTCTGGCTCTCACATTCTTTCTGCCCCCTTTTCTGCAATGTTCCCTGAGCCATAGATCCAGGAGCAATGAGATAGAACTATAGATAGAACTATAGACTGGGCTCCCCAAGATATGTTGTGTCCAGTTGTGGTTTCCTGTGATGGTCTACATTTGCTGTAATGAGCTTCTTTGATGAGGTGTACCAGTTACACTTATCTGTAGGTATAAGGATAAGCTTCAGAATAGAGCAGAGAATTATGCTGGCCTATCAGAGTGGCAGTAGTAGATTCTCTTCTAAGATCCATGACTTCACTACTAGTCCCTTAAAGTTGACTAGGTTTCCGGTACCAGGCATGATTTCCCTCTTGTTGGGCCCTTAAGTCCAATTAGATAGTAGTTGGCTACCTAGTACAAAGTGGTCAGCCTTTAAGCCAAATATGTACAAACAGTAAAAATGAACACAGCAGGTTGCATTTATATATTTGTGCTTGTGTGTGTGTAACAATAATAACTAAAGGAAAATACTATCAATTGAAAAATGAAGGGGACAAGGAAGGAGGGGACTTGAGAGGGGCTGGTTTGAGGAAAGGGAAGGGGAAAGGAATGTAAGGACATTTTAATTTAAGATGTAATTTAAAAGTTAAAAAAGAATTAGCCTTTATTGTGTGTACACACATACTAGCAATTCACCTACCTAGGGAAACATATCTGGGTATACATATTTTATATAGATATTTTCTCTGTATATGTGCGGATGTATACATAGAAACAAATCCTAGCTGGCTAGAGCTTAGTTGTTCATGTTTGTTATAAATGTGCTATAAAATAAGTACACTAAGTAAGCATATATATGTTCACATATATATGAGTAATATATGTTATTAAAGAGTATGTCTATAATACTGGAGAACTAAATGTATTTTGAGTTGCACAATTTTAATATAGGTATTGCCATATTAAAATTAACTAGATATGGTAGATTGGATTATATATATATATGTGTGTGTGTGTGTATATATATATATATTTATATGATAAGTTTTATTGTCTAACATAGTGATCTCTATGAATATTTAGCAAAAGTTGAATAAGCCTGAAGAAATCTAAGTCATTAATACATTTATAGCCTTGTTTGAGAAATAATACTCAAGATTCCTATGAAGACAGAGTAAGAGGTCTTTGTCAAAATATGGTAAAATAATGAAATCTCAAAATTTTCCATGAAAGAGTAGAGCTGTTCTATGCTCATCAGGTTGTTGGATTTTTTAATTCAGATTTTTAAAGAACGAGAAGAAGACTTAAGGCGTTTATCGCGTCCGTTAGAATGTTCTTGTTTCCGAACATCTATCTGGGATGAAACTCTGTATAAGGTGTGTGTTTCCTAAGTCTCTACTTTAAGAGCATGAATAAAAGAAAGATATTAACAAAACTAAAATATTTAAAGTACTTCATAGCCATCTAGACTTGTTATACTAAAAAGAAAATAACCTATAACACTTTGTTTGAAGAACATCAAACTTAATTTCAACAGATGTTGTTTTAATCTTAGATTGGGTTGACATTGTCATCAAGTCACACTGGGCTTGCCATGTGGATTTGATTAATCTGCTACTCTTCTTTGTCATAGCAAAAAAAAAATGTTTAACATCCACCATCCATTTTGACCCATTGTGGTCTGAGTGATTATTGTAGTTGCATCTAATGTGCAGGCCCTTCTACATGCTAGTGGGATAAACTAATCTACTTAAATTCAGACAGTCGTAGAAGAAACATGTTTAGTGGAGAAATGGGAGAAGTGGATCGTAATGAGATGTGATATGTACATTGTATATTGTAAGCTCAGCTTTCATGTCAAATTGGAGATGCTATGATTAGCATCCAACCCTCCTCATTAGCATTGCTGGAGTGATCACCACATTGTTTGCAGTCTAGAGGTTATCCTCTCAGTAGTTCTAGGGGTGAAGGTGAGGTTACCTTAGTCATATAAAGGCTCCTGCTTCTTCCATTTCTCTTGCTTACCAGTGGTTTAAAGATTGACTACTTTTGTGTCCTCATGTGGTCAGACCTTTCCTTCAGACTACTTCTGGTATTCATTGACAAGTGTGACTCTAGGTGGCAAAGGATCCTCCTGTCACTGGTAACTAGAGCTTCAGTGTCAACTCATCTGACAAATATCAATAACCAGAAGCACAGACCCCTCACTTGAAAGGAGGGAAACCATTGGACTTTTAAAAATAGCAATTGATTTTTAAAAAAAACTAATTCATTTCCCCCCTCAGTATTATGTTGACCCAGGCTCACTCTCATAACAACATTTTGAGATACCTACCTATGAATTACTGTTCTAGATTACTGTGGGCCAAATTTCTCTCAAAGCCTTATTCCCATAGAACGGGTAACGTGAATAAGGATGGACATGACGCACTGATAAGAACCAGCTGAGGTGTGAAGGATGGCAATACACAACACGACCAAAGACAATTGGCTAATCACAACACTGCTGTGAGTGACAATGTCTCTGCTGTGGTTAGCTTTGGTGCCTTCTCCAAGGTAAATTCAGCAGTGACATTAACACCAACCTGGGAACTTGGAACACTATGCCTAAGTAATAAGACTAATTGGAACAGAGACATGACACTACTACTATCTCTGACATCAATGCTGCATAGACCTGACTTAAATTTGTATATTACATTTTATTCAACAAGCATTCGGTGTCTATCTATAGAATGCTGTCACATACACAAATGGCTACAATAATGTTCCTGACGTCTTGTAGGAGACACAAGAACAAAGTACACCTAAGCAGACACATCGGGAGTGAGAGTAAAGAGCAGAGGAGTACAAGTACCTTAAGAGGTACTAGGAGGGTGGAGCTCATTTCTTCTGCATGTACGAGTCGTACTCCTGAATGAAGTCAGCTTCAGGCACTCACATGATAGGCTTTTTAAAATTAGAGTGAACCAGTAATTTTTACAAATGTCACCAAACATTTGAAAATTACAATCCCCTTTGTTTCTTTTATAATGACATGTTGTATCTTTGAAGGGAGGGGCTACACTTGTCATTGTGGCTCTGGTATTTTCAGAAAATACACTCTTGGCTGTATGTTAAATATAGCATTACTTCATCATTCTAAAACTGTTCACAATGTTGAACTTCAATATTTGTTGGATGCCTGGATTGGAAGAGTTTTAGCACAATAGATCATACTTTGCAACTTTTTCCCTAAGACTACAGGATGTCATTAAATTACTGTTTACTCATGGAAAGAAATTTCTCCAATATTTCTTAAGTGTGTGTGTGAACTCTAGAAGTTCAACTCAAGGATGTAAGTCAAATCGTAGGTGAACTTTCTTCTTTCATTTTTGTTATATTTAACATCTGTATTTTTTTTTTTACTCAATTATCAATGGTTTTTTGCTGTCTGTGTCTTGTAGGGTACTTCCTCATTTCCAAGGCCTGGAACTGGCTACCTGTTAGTAATAGTCGATTGTGCTTCTGCCCTCTTAGGCTTGGTCCAGCATTGTTTACCAGCTGATTCCCAATGTGCAGCAACTGGAAATGAACCTGCGGAATTTTGCTGAAATTATTGAGGCTGATGAAGTACTTCTGTTTGAGAGAGCTACCTTTCTGGTAAGGACTTTCTGCTCTACAGATATATCTCAAACTGTTATCTTGCAGTCGGAGAACACCATGATACTACTTTTAGGAAGAACTACCCCCTTTTACATCAGCATGTATGTTTCTACTTATAAAGCAATACCATCCACAATGGTGTGGAAAAATTCCTTTGGTAAATAACGTTTTAGTAATTAGTAAAATTTAGATTTTTGCAGGTATGCCTTGTTAGAAACTTCAGATTAGTTCTAGTAATAACTATTCAATTATGAAAAATGGCTCCTATTACCCACTATATTAAGAAATGCATGGCACTTTTCTTTTAAGGAAAAAAAAATATTGGTAGTTTTACTTTTTTTTATAAATTGAACTTAGCAACCATATCAGTCTGCTATACAGCTGTGAATGAATGATGCAAAAACCTATATAATACATACATGTATTTTTGCTTTTTAAAGATTTATTTATTTATTTTATGTATATGAGCACACTGTTGTTGTTTTCAGACACACCAGAAGAGGGCATCGAATCCCATTACAGATGGTTGTGAGCCACCATGTGGTTGCTGGGAATTGAACTCAGGACCTTTGGAAGAGCAGTCAGTGCTCCTAACTACTGAGCCATCTCTCCAGCCCTATATACATGTATTTTAAAGGATTATTTTTATATGTGGGTGTGTGTGTTTCTGTCTGTTTGCCCATGAGGGAGTTGCCACTTGTGTGTTGGGTGCTCATGGAGGCCAGAAGAAAGTATTCAGATTGCTTGGAGCTGGAATTACAGGTAGTTATGAGCTGCCTGGCATGGGTACTGGGAATCAAACTTGTGTCCTCTTGAACACCAGGAATCACTTTTGATCACTGAGCCATTTAAAAATAGTAATAGCCTCTGGGTGGTGGTGGCACATGCCTTTGTCAGGCAGAGACAGCGGATTTCTGAGTTTCAGACCAGCTGGTTTATAGAGTGCATTCCAGGACAGCTACACAGAGAAACACTGTCTTGAAAAACCACCACCAACAATGACAAAATAACAATAAAAGCTAATTTCTCAGAACACACTGCATAAATAATTAACAGGCTCATTTAATGTCTAAAAGCAGCTCCCGGTGAAGAATTAAGTTTCTGATCTTTACCAGTGCTTAGGTGAATTCAAACAAATGTCTTACTCATTCTGGGCTTGTTTCCTCTTCTCCAAAACAAGAGTAATAATGCTTATATCATTGGTTTATTGTATGCATAAAAATGGGACAGAGTGGGGTTGGAGAGATGGCTCAGCGGTTCAGAGCAAAGACTGCTCTTCCAGAGGTCCTGAGTTCAATTCCCAGCAACCACATGGTGGCTCACAAACATCTGTAATCTTATCTGATGCCCTCTTCTGGTGTGCATGAAGACAGCTACAGTGTACTCATATACATAAAATAAATAAAGAATCTTTAAAATGGGACAGGGTAATGGTAAGCAAACAGCACAAACCTTGGCATGTAATTAACAATGGAGGATAGAGAACACATGTGTGTAGTTTCCCCTTCTTTCTTTATGAAAACACATTCTTCCTGCTAGATGGTGGAGCTCAGGCTGAGTCCTCACTGGAGAACTTCCCCCAGTCAACCCACTGGCACAACTTATTTCCTTGGAGTTATTACTCCACCTAATTTTTTCTGGCTAATGTTTATACCAATAAGTAAGTAAGCTGTTCTGTTTGTTTGTGATGTATATATCACAACAAAACCCTGTTTCAGAGCTATCCCCTTGCCGTACCTACCACACATGGTCATACAGTGACAGCCCAGTGCAGACTCTATTCCTAACAGAGAGCTTTGGTTTGTCTTTTTTAGAAAACAAGTTTATGTGTTGTTGATGATTTGTACTAAGGGAGGTAAACTCAGGCAAGGTACATCTGCTCTATCATTGGTATAAGAATTGCATTTCAAATATTTAACATTATATCAGAACTTCTGTGTGAATTCTCTTCTGGCAAGTGATGTGGATTTTCTTCTGCTAGAAATGTACAGCTTATATTAGGCCTTTAGAGTACATGTGGTTTTATTAAAATTGGAAGGGGTTATTAAAGTATTTTTAGCTGGTGTGGGTGTCTGTCCTGAATACATGCATTTATGATGGTCAGTACTTGGGATCATCTAGTAAAAGGTTTTAAATATGATTGCAACAGCTAGTTTGTTACAGACTTCTTTAGAATGTTAGGTACTGCTGAAGAGCAGCTCAATATTTTTATTCCTTTCCATTTTATTTATACTATTTTAAGTTAAAGATTGTCTTATGAAACTGTCTTATGAAACTGTCTTATGGTAAAATGTAATGATTAAGGTAATTGAGAAAAATAAATAATTTAGGATAAGGTTATGTTCTAGTAAACTCTTAACCTGCATTTTAAATATGTCTAACCCACTAAGCACCATAGGGTAGCAATGCAAATCCTCTGAAAAGGATCCGACCTTTATTTTTGTAATCCAGGAATGTTCCTTTGTAAACTGGAACTTTAGGATGCACTATTGCTGTTCAGCTTCACAAGAAAGTATTGTACAATATATTCCAAACTTGGGGAAATTCAAAATATGGTTTGTACTGGATGTGCATTGCTTACCAGCATGACCAAAGGCCTCACAGATGTCAGTTTTATTTATCTGTTTATTTTTATCAATTTATTTATTTTGGTTTTTTTTCGAGACAGGTGTGTAGCCCTGACTATCTTGGAACTCACTCTGTAGACCAGGTTGGCCTCTTAGCTCCAAGATCCTCCTGTCTCTGCCTCTCAAGTGCTGGGATTAAAGGTGTGCATCACCACTGCTTAGCTACAGATGTATCTTTTAATTAGTAACACTGATATGAGTATTTGCATAAATTCAAATCATAATATCCCTTTTCACAGGTGATTTCTCATTACCAGTGTAAAGAACAGCGAGATGCCCACCGATTTGAGAAAATCAGCAACATTATTAAGCAGTTCAAGCTGAGCTGTAGGTAAGGGACTTTACAAATGTGAACTGTTAGTTTCTAGACAGCATTTATCATTTTGAGGTTTAAGGAAACTGTAGTTGACTGTACATTTATGTTTACAATAGTTTGTTTAATCAAATGAAAAGCTGAAGTCTAATGGAGCCTACAAGTGAGTGAAGTGTCCTCCATTGCCCTTTTAATATAAGCATGACAGGAGCATGTTTTGAGTATGAAAAGTAATTGAACATACTATTTTCAAAAAATCAAAAAGAATAGTATGTTCTTTATGGGAATTTCAGAGCATAAGTTACTAAATTCAGGAATTAAGAAAAAGAACCCAAATCCATAGATTATGTGACTCAAACTGATACAGAAGCATATAAAAATTACACAAGTATCCCTTAGAGATGTTTGATCATTTGGGAAATAAAAATAGAATATGGAAGAAAGCTCTGAAAAGGAAGCGGTAACTTGTGGCCTGGTGCAGGAGAAAAGCCTGGGTTTTTAAAAAGGAAACCCTGTTGCTAAGAAGGAAAGAGTATAAGACTCAGTAACATCCAAGTAGAACTGCTCAAAGTGTTGGCATGGGGTGTAAGTGAGGGTGGGGACAGGCATATGAAAGAAATAAGCTGAGTTGAGATAGGAAAAGCTATCTTCATACACACTGCCTCCACTGGGGTCGAGGGCACTAATAATACCAGGAAGAAGATGTCCCCTCCTTAGCATGCAAGTCATAGGAGCAGTGGTCTGGAGACAGGCTTTCTTCAACCAGGAACTGGCTACACCATGAGCAATGAGACTCCCAGGGGATACCAGGATAGAAATGCAACAAGGGAGTAGGAATCAGGAGCCCCAGGGTGACTAACCTGAAGAATGAATGGAAAGCACTACCCCCAGCACTGCTTACATAAGCAACACCGTGGCAACACAAAAGAATTATGCTGAACCTGGCATGCTGTCATGGATGGACACAAGTTTTCGGGGACAAAGTGTATGGGTCATTAGCAAATAAACCTCAGCGCTCTGGGTTTAAAGACAACAGTAAATACAAGTATAGAGCCTCCTTTGACATTCCCTCAGAGCCCTGGACTCACAAAGCTCCTCACAGAAACTGGGATCAGGAATAATTCAAACATGAGGCTGTAGCTGAGAGATGGATTGTTTCACACTGGGGAACTCCTACAGAAAGCAAGTGCGACAGAGAAACATCCTACAGCAGGGAAGAAATACCCATATACTTTGCTTAGATTGCAAAGTCTAAGAGCTTTCTGTCTACAGAAGTAGCTAAAAGTTACAAGCAAAGTGCAGAGGGACTGTACTCACCCCAGAGGAAAAAATACTAACATTATAATAACGATTGTCTCATTTTGCTTATTATTTTCATGTAATTATTCATTTACATACTTGTATTTTAGTTGTCTGATGGTTTTCTTTTCATTTATATCTTGCGAGATTATGTTTTTATAATGATCTTTCATCGCTTCTCAGCCTTTTGGCTAAGATCAAGTATAATGGTCTTTCCTCACACTTATTCCTGGTTTTCTCTATTCTCTCTCATATTTGTAGCCCTGTACTTCCTTTTATTATCCTTTATTCCATTCATTCCCTTTTCTATACCCCTTCCTCTTTTTACTCTTTTAGTTACTAATAACCTTAGCTTTAAACAACTAAGATAAATTTCCCCATAGTACCCGAGTCTTGAACCTTAAAGACATAAATGAAGTACAGAAGGATTTTTTTACAGCAAGCTAACATCAGGATTGCTGTCAAACCATTGTTTCTGTTACTGGATTGGCTTCACCTGCTAAGTAATTGTGAGAAATATGAACCCAAGTGAAGGCAGCTCACCATGATGACTCCCAAAAAATAAACAAAACCAGTGAAACAGTGTAACTAGAAGCCACATCCCAACAGAGACAGAAAACACAGGAAAGCATCACCAGCGAGAGAATGAGCCACTGTGTACATCTGCTCACAGTTTCTCCATATTGGAAACCAAAGATGGTGAGATACCTGAAATGCCACAAAAAGCCTTCCAAATCCTTCGTTTAAGAAATACCAATGCTCAAGTAGAGGACTCAAATAAGCAGAGGACCGAAGTAAGGAAATCAATTCAGGTCCTGAATACTAAAGCTATCAAGGTGGATGGCAAGATTGGTGGTATACAGAGGAAATGCAAAAAAAAAAAAAAAAAAAAGAAAAATTGTAGAAAATATTCACTAAGGAAACAGATTCTGAAAAAGAATCAAAGTAAACTTTAGAAAATGAAAGGATCTATCAGAAAGCACGATGGGAAGAATCATCAGCACACAAAATAGCCTAGAAAAAAAATATTAAAAATTGAGGACAAAATGCATTCATATATATATGAATTATATATGATATAATAGTATAATTATAATATAATTATAATATTTGGTATATATATACCAAAACATGGATATCTTCAAGGGCCCAGACCTAAGAATATGAGAGAAGAAGTGCCAAAATAAATGTTAGGGCATCAGATTGGAGAGATGTCTTAGTGGTTAAGAGCACTTGTTCTTGTAGAAGACCTCAGTTGGTTCCTAGTACCCACATGGTAGCTCACAACCATCTGTAAATTCAGTTCCAGAAGATATGATTCCCTCTTCTGAGCATGTGCTTACACTGTGCACAGACACACATCTAAGCAAAATGCACATACATATAAAAGTTTTAAAACTGTAAAGGCATCAACTAAATGTTCAATGAAATTATAACAGAAAACGTCTGCAATCTAGGGAAAGAAATGGCCAGCCAGACTCAGGAAACACTTGCAACCGCAAGTAGCCATGACCAAAGAGGACCCTTTCCATGACAGATCAGCCAAAAATATAAAGCAAAGAAACACATTTAAAAGCCATGAGGAGAAATCAGGATAATATGAAAATGCCTTTTTTAAAAATGAAGATTTATTTATGTATTTATTTAATATACATGAGTGCTTTATCTACATGTACACTGCATGCCAGAAGACCACATCAGATCCCATTATATATGGTTGTGAGCCACCATGCAGTTGCTGGGAATTGAACTCAGAACCTATAGAAGAGCAGGCAGTATTAACCACTGAGCCATCTCTCTAGGCCCCACATAAAATCTCTTATCACTAAGCTTTAAAGCTGGAAAAACATGGCATGATAAACATGGCATGATATATTTTAGGCCCTGAAACCAAACAACTGACAACCAAAATTGGCTATATCCAGGAAAGCTATTTTTTTAAAGTTAATGGACAAATAATACAAAAGGAGGAGGAGGAGGAGGAGGAGGAGGAGGAGGAGGAGGAGGAGGACGACGACGACGACTGTACACAGTAAAAAGATAGTCTCAATCATGAGGTCATAAGAAGACTAAATTCCATGAGGAAAAGATGCAGAAAGGAGAGCTGGGAAGGAACCCATCACATCTAAACAATAAAATAGTCCCAATAGGAAATAAAAAACCTTAAACGTAAAGCCCTCAGTTCCTCACTTAACTGCTGCTTACAATAAACTCACCTTACTGGCAAAGAAATCTATAAACCTCTACTCAAGCAAATAAATGTAAGAAGAAAACAAGCAAGCACAGCCATTCTGATGCTTGACAATGTGCTTCAAATGGAAATTAGTCAAAGGAGATAAATTAAGACAGTATATAAAAAACAACTCATCAGGCATTTATAACCATTGCAAAGGTATATGTACCAAGCATTACAATGCCTAATTTCATAAAAGAAATATACAGGGGTATGAAAATTTAGATGGGTCCTGATACTGGTGCTATTAATATTCATCTTTAGATAGCTCTCTAAAGTGAAAATTACCAAATAAATGTCAGAGTGATACCATATCACCAATTAAAGGTTTTTTCGGATATTTGCAGAATATTCCATCTATCATCCATGGATTGCACATTCTTTTTAGCAGTCCATGGAACATTCCCCAAATCTGGTCACATTATAAGCTACCAAAGAAGCCTTAACAAAAGAATTAAAGTAATTCTTTGTATTTTGTCAGATAATAGTGGAACCAAAACTAAAAAGACAAACAATAGAACCACAAAGAAATTGTAGATAACGTTATGTTTTCTGGGTAATAGACTAAAGTAAAATAGACTAAAACACTGAGTAATAGACTAAACCAAAGGAAGCTTAAAAGTTCCTCAAGTCAAATGAAAATGACTGTGCAACTTACATAATCTCTGTATATAGCTAAAGCAGTTCTAACAGAAAAGCATATAAGCTGTGAGTGTTTACATTAAACGCATCTCAAATAGCAGTTATGTGCCTTGGGATCTTAGAAAAACAAGAGCTGGAAGGTTTCCAGTCAGCCATCCGCTTTCTCTTCAATGAGGCAGCCCAGCGGCAGACATTAACATGCAGATATTCATTAAGAGCCTGACAGACAAGACCATCAGTCTTGAGGTTGAGCTCAGTGACACCATCGAGAATGTCGAGGCCAGGATCCAAGACTAGGAAGGCATCTCACATGACCAGCAGAGAAAGGCTGATATTTGCTAGCTAGAAACTGGAGGAGAGCCGGGCAGTGGTGGCGCACGCCTTTAATCCCAGCACTTGGGAGGCAGAGGCAGGAGGATTTTTGAGTTCAAGGCCAGCCTGGTCTACAGAGTGAGTTCTAGGACAGCCAAGGCTAAACAGAGAAACCTTGTCTCGAAAAACCGAAAAAAGAAAAAGAAACTGGAGGAGAGCTGCACCCTGTCCAACTACAACATCCAAAGTCCACTTTGCACCTGGTACTGTGCCTGTGTGGTGGCATTATTGAGCCATCCCTTCAGCAGCTTGCCTCGGAGTAAAATTGTGACAAGATGGTCTGCTGCAAGTGCTAAGCACACCTACACCTTTGTGCAGTCAAGTGTTGCAAGAAGTGTGGCCATACCAACGTCTGTGCCCCAAGAAGTCAAATAAAGCTGGGGGCTGTACCTGGCCCATGACCCAGGACCCAGTAAAATCCGCTTCCATTGACTTGGAAAAAGGAAAAAGAAAAAGAAAAACAAGAACTAGTCAAAGCTGGGCAGTGGTGGCGAATGCCTTTAATCCCAGCACTCGGGAGGCAGAGGCAGGTGGATTTCTGAGTTTGAGGCCAGCCTGGTCTACAGAGTGAGTTCCAGGACAGCCAGGGCTACAGAGAAACCCTGTCTCGAAAAATCAAAAAAAAAAAAAAAAAGTCAGTAGTCATTATATAAACTAGGTAGGTTGCATTTTTATATGTAGAAATGCACACACTTAAGCAATGGGGAGTGCATGGGAGAGTTTGGAGGAAGGAAAGGGAAGAAGGAAATGGTGTAATCATAATCTCAACTTTTTTTTTAAAGTAGTCCCTCCATAACAACAATAATGAACTTACCGAGAAAGAAATCAGGAAAGAAGTCACATTCACAGTTGCTTCGAAACAAAATAACCAGCAAATAAATTAATTAATTAATGAAAAAATAAAGTAATCTAAATGAGAGTGGACAAAGAAAGTGAAAGACCTCTAAAATGAAAACTTTCAAAGCACAGAAGGAAGACTGAAGACACTAGTAAATGGAAAGACCTTTCATGCTCATACATTGGCTATATTAATATTGTAACGTAACCATACTTCTGAAAGCAATACAAAGGTTCATTGCCATTTACAACAGAATTCTAATTACGGTCTTCACAGAACTATAAAAGCCAAACCTAGAATTCATATGGAATCACATAATACTGAGTAGTCAAAGTGTTATCAAGCAGAATGATCAGCACTTGAGGTATCACAGTACCTGATCTCAAATTGTACTAGAGATCCATAATGACAAACCTCTGATAGGACACTAAATTAGGTACATTGATTGACAGCATAGTATATAGTATAGCATAGTATAGTTCTCTGCCTGTGGGTCATGACCCCCTTGGTAGGTCGGATATGTCAGATATGCTGCATATCAGATATTTATATTACAAGTCAGAAGAGTAGGAAAATGCAGTTATGTAGTAGCAACAAAGGTAATTTGGGGGTCTGCATACATAGGGTCCCCACTATATTAATGGGTCACAGCATTGGGAAGGTTGAGAACCACTGGTCTACAGAGATACTTGCACATCCATGTTATTGCTAATCTATTAACAGGATTTTCATAATATATTCAGCCTTGGTTCTCATCAAGAGATTCACAGCTAAGAAAACTTTGCGTATACAGTATGGGATATTTTTCATCCTAAGGAAAAGGAAAATGGAAGTGGAAATACTATGTTAAGTGAAATATGCTACCCAAACAGATACCGTGTTTTCTCCTAAATGAGGAATCTCCATGTAAATCTGTGTCTCCTTGTGCAGGTCATAAAAGTAAGAAACGAGATCATTGGAGAGTAGGAAGATATCTTAAGTTAGATTAGGGGGAAGAAAGGGGAATGTGATGCACCATTTTGGGGATGAAGTGACGCACAGCAGTAAGGGGTGAGGGTTTGGGGAGAATGGGGGAAAGTAAGAACAAAGTGTGCGTGTGCGTGTGTGTGACAGAGAAATGCCATGATGAAACATATTACTTGGTATGTTAGTTATAAGAACTATTAGAAAACCTTTGGTAGGACTTTTTAATTTTTAATATGTGTCTTGATTTAGGCCCTTTTTCACTTCTGAGACTACATCAGTGACTGTCTAAACCTATTAAGTTTATCAGTACAGTTTCCATAGGAATTTAAAATGTGAATTAAGATACAGTGCTATAAAAATGTCTAATATAATAAGCAACTTCTTTTAGTCTGTTTTTCTTTAACCACCGTTTTCCACTCTCCCGTAGCAAGCTGGCTGCCTCTTTCCAGAGTATGGAAGTGAGGAACTCTAACTTTGCTGCTTTCATTGACATATTCACATCCAACACTTATGTCATGGTCGTGATGTCTGATCCATCCATTCGTAAGTTTAAACTTGGCTGACACGGTTTCATAGAGTTTTTAAGCAAATGCCATAGAGGTAGGATTTTACTAGATATTTTTAAATTATTTTATAGTGGGGGGTAGCACAATAACATGAAGGTACTCACTCTCACTGAACTGTCCACTTAAACATGGCAAGCATAGGAAGCATCTTATATATTATACATAAATAATGTATAATATACATAGTATACATAGTATACATGGATAATGTATAATATATATACATATATAGCTACAGTTAAATAAATTAGTAATAGTGGTAGTAGTAGGTATGTTGAATAATTTTATTTAATAGGTGTATATTTTGGAGCTTAAAAATAATCTTTCTCGCCGGGCAGTGGTGGCGCACGCCTTTAATCCCAGCACTTGGGAGGCAGAGGCAGATGGATTTCTGAGTTCGAGGCCAGCCTGGTCTACAGAGTAAGTTCCAGGACAGCCAGGGCTACACAGAGAAACCCTGTCTCAAAAAACCAAAATAATAATAATAATAATAATAATAATAATAATAATCTTTCTCAGGTATTGTGTTGTTTCCTCATGAGAACTTAAGAAAGCAGATCACTAAATTGAGTTTTAAAGAAATGAGAATCCAGATCTGTGAACTTTTAAAAAAAACCTAGCCATTTAACCTTTAAGTTATTAAAAGCTGAAGCTAATAACTTTTAAAGCTTTTAAGTTATTAAAAGCTTTTTGTGGATCACTACATGTTCTACAGCTGCATATTCCTTTTATGAGTTTTAAGGGATAGTATTTGTTATTTCTGTACCGTGGAAGCCATATCTGCTCCAGCCATTAGACTAAAGGTTCTTACAGTGTCTCCAAAATAGTCCCATGTATTTAATTTATCTCTCTTCTCCTGGTTTTATCTATATTAGGTTGATATTTAAAGGTAAGATAAAATATTGAGGCTTATTCTATTAGTCTCAAATCAAAAGATTGTGAAGTTTTATGTTTAAGATATGTGCAAATCTGCTTTGCAATTATCAAACCTTGGTAGCTTGAGGCTTTCTGCTCCTGTGCTCTGGCACACACTGAAAGATTTGGATCTTGTAATTGATTTGCTTTTACTAGACAGACATTCCTTTGACTGCCCTTCTTACTCTATTGGGTGTCTCCCCATCCCACCCTCAGCTTCTGCAGCTACTCTGATCAACATCCGCAATGCCAGAAAACACTTTGAAAAGCTGGAGAGAGTGGATGGACCAAAACAGTGTCTTCTCATGCGCTAAACATTGCCGAATACTGTTTCACACAAAAAAATTGAAACACTGTTTCTTAATTTTATTGTTGTATTCATATATGTAGGCTCTGAAATATTGTGATGCTCACCACTTCTGTATTTCTTCTCTACTCCCCAGTCTTAACGTTTATCTTTGAATGCTATTTATTCAAATAGCTTGAGGAGTTAGAAGATGAAGTGTCTATGAAGTTGATGTAACGTATCTGTAGACGATGTATGTAAGTGTTCTGATAACATGGTTCTAACGGTGTTTTAAGTGTTCTGATAACCTACTTTTAATAGTTGTGTATGCCAAAGTCGTCTTTCCCAGCGCCTCTTGTATTCATTATCAAATATATACATGTAAGTTTGAAGTATTACTGTTTTCTCAGCATGAATTAAAACTATTCCATAACTCAGCCAGGCAAGGTAGCTCATGCCTGTGATCCTAGCATTTGGGAAGCAGAAGCAGGAGGATTGCTGCAAGTTTGAGGCCAGCCTATCTACATAGGGAGGTCCAGGCCAGGAATATATATCAAGATCTTGCTTCAAAAATTATATATATATATATATATATATATATATATATATATATATATATATTCTTCAATGTAAATAAACTTCTGCTGTTAGGGATTCCAGTGTCTGTGTTTCTTTTTATTATATCTTGAACTTTTCACTAAGAGCAAAAAGTTTCATTTATGCTAGAAACTGGAACTTGCTTACTGGGGAAAAGTATGAAATAGAGTTAAAGAATGGAGCCAGATTTTAGCCTCAAGTTCCAGGGAAGAGTTTAAATGTCTGATAGCTGTGATATCTGAATTTTTCAGTAACAAGGAAAACACAAGAAGCTACTGAGCAGGATAATTATGTGACTTCAATGTTTAAAAAGTGATTTATCTATACTGTATGGACTGACAACAGTGGGAGAAGCTATATTAGTAACCAGGTCTGATGTAGATTGAAAGTCTCCTGTGCTGGTGAGACGGCTCAGTGGGTCAAAGCTGTCAGCCGAGCCAGCTGAGCTGACTTTGATTTCCACAAAATATAGAGTGGAAGGTGAAGACTGTTGCAGGTTCTCCTGCGGTCTTTCCACTTGTGCCCACATATATAAGCATATACACAGAGAGAAGCCGAATAAATAAAATGTTGAAAGATTAAAAGTAGTTCTGGGAAGCAACTAGAGAGTGAATGAATAAAACCTGGATAGAAAGTAAGATTAACGGGATGCAAATTTTTGAGGTCCAACAGTGGTTACTATTTTATTTATATATTCAATAACACCAAATAGGATGGACCTTAAAACGTTAGAATTGCCATAGCCTCAAACTTTTTCAGTTTCCATTAGCATAGAAACAGAATATAGACACATGTTTAGGGGTACACAGCCCTTAGATTCATCTCATTGCTCCTGTACTTAATGGTATAAAATGGTTTCTGGTGCCAGGTGCCAGGATATATGCCTTTAGGCTACATAGAGAGATGTTGACTCAAAAAAAAAAAAAAAAAACCATAAAAAATAGCAAATAAATAAATAAATGAAAAGAAAGAAAAAACAAAAGAGAAAGAAATATCTTCTAGGATCAGTCTCACTCTATCTTGGTTTATTATTCCCAATTGAGAAATAAGTGCTTTTTATTAAGTAGAAAATAATGTGTCTTTAAGTAACCTGTGTTCTTACCGATGCAAGAGAACATCATGGGAGTAATTTTAGAAGCTGTATTCATACACAGAAGAAATCTTCTAAGTAGATATTCCAGACTCTTTCCCATTAGTGTGTAGTAAAATAAAAAGATCAAATAATAGAGATCTGCTCTGTGATTGATGAGAGTTGTGCTTTAGCCTGTTCTCATCTTTAATATTTGTGGTGGGATTATGAAAGCTTTCTTTAAGTAGGTAGATAAGACAATGAAAGCATGCATCTGGCAATATGGATAAAAATTAAACGGAGAGATGTGAAAATGACCCAAGTGAAGTGATGCTTTTTATACTAATATGTGAGCAGAATGGGACAGTGGTTCTCCAAGATCAGTATATACCACAAATCGCTTGGATATAGCTCATTAAAAAGTATTCTTTGGGCCTAACATGGTTTAGCAGGTTTAGCACCTGTTGCTTTTGTACAGGACCCAGGCTTGGTTCCAGTACCCATGTGGTGGTTTGCAACCATCTGTAAATTGAGTGCTGGGGGATCCAGCATCTATTTCTTGACCTCTGCAGGCACCAGCCACACATGGTATATCTATGTGCACATAAACCTAAAATAAAAATATCAAAACATAGATTGTTGTCAAAGACCCACCTTGAAAGCTCCATTCATTAGGTCCTGGGTGGACCTCATGAATCTATGTTTCTAACAGGTTTACAAGTGATGCTGAAGCTGAACCTACTTATCCAGGGACTACATTTTGGAAACCATTGCTCCAAAGAAAAGAAGAAATTAGGTGTGGGAGCAGTTGTGACAAAATATGTTCACCATACATACTAAGGGAAAAAATTCACATCACTGGTTCTCAAAATGATCAAGTTTGAGATCAAACAGAACTGCTTTAGATTTAAAAAAAAAACAAAGCAATAATTTGGAAGCATCTATTTTATAGGTAATATATTACAAATGAAGGTGGTCATTCGTGTAAGGAGTGTGGATACTGATTCTTACTGAACCATTCTTACTGAACCTGACTTCTTTTTTTTCACTTTCTATCAGCCTACTGACTCTATAAAGTGTGAATGGTTAGCCAGGTTGCCAAACGAAAACAGTGACTACTTAAGTATGAAGTTGTGTGTTATAATGATCATCTCATTTTGATCTTCATGAGGACTCTATGAGATAAGTACTCTTATGACTGTTCCATTTTGCAAGTTAGAAAACTGTTTAAGATAACTTAAGCACAGTTATATACTATTGGAGAAGCTACAGTTGGACTCCAGTAATCTAATCCACAACTCGTTAGCATACCCCAAGTTATATGGCCTTCCTGAACTTCATTCCTCCTTAATGATGGAAAGTATGAAGTGCTCTGGTGTGTGTGTAACTTGTCTATTAGCCTACCTCTGTATCTGTTCTATAAAAGTAGTAAAGCAGACACAAGTCTTTCTCACTCCATTTTCCCTGGGGCTTTGCTGAATGGATTAAGAAACTCTCACAGGAGCTGGAGAGATGGTTCAGCGGTTAAGAGCTGCTCTTCCAGAGGTCCTGAGTTCAATTCTTAGCAACTACATGGTGGCTCATCCGTAATGAGATCTGGCGCCCTCTCCTGGCATGCAGGTGTACGTGCAGATAGAGCACTCAAAAATACATCTTTGTTTTAAAAAAGAAACTTCCACAGTAGATGCAAAACATTCAACAGGCAACCAAAAGGAAAAACTCTAGAGCTCAAAAAGATTTAGGTCACACCTAGGCAATTTTGTAATCTGTACATTTTCCCTCAACTGCTACTGTGAAGGATTTATAGCCTCCACTTCCCTGGAGCCCTTTAAAAGAAGAGAAGCAAACTGTGTAGGGCTCCAAAAACAGTGCCTTACAAAACACAGCTTATGACTTCCTACTTAAACTTGGGGTTTCTCTTTAAAGCAGGAACACCAATTCCTTACTAACAAAATTTCAAGCCTTATAACTGTAGTCAGAAGATATTTTGTCCACAAAATATTATGGTTCAAATAATATTCAGAGCCTGAGACAAGCCCAGAAAACCTGTGGTCTCACATTTTAATAAGGGGGATGGACAATTCCCAATTAAGTATGCTATATTGGCAAACAGAACTACTATGAAGAAAATGAAAACTATGTTGAGGTAGGCAGATTAGTTACTCCCCCCCCCCAATTACATAGCAAAGAGACGTTAAAGTTACATATGTAATTAAAGCTACTGACCGGCTGTTCTTAACTAAGGTTTTCTTAGGTGATTCATTTAGCACAACATACAAGGCCCTTTTAAATTTCTATGAAGGAAGGCAGGACAATCAGTATCAAGAGTGACTGAGAAAGGCTGAAATCCCTGTTGTGAGGTTTAAAAATGGAAGTGGGTAACCACACGCCAAGGAATGTGTGGAACCATTTAGGAAGTGAGGATTCTCCCCAACTGGCTTAAGAAGGAAATACCCCCGTTAGCACCTGGAGTTTAGACCTGTGGAACGCATCATTCTTCTGACCTCCAGAACTATAATAAATTTCTATTATTTCAAGCTGCGAAATTCCTGATGATCTGTTAAAGCAATAGATAAAAATGTATTTGGAGTTATCAAGAAAAAACGAGGTAGGGTGTGTGTGTGTGTGTGTGTGTGTGTGTGTGTGTGTGTGTGTGTGTAGGTAAATATAAGGGATTGACTTGTAACTCCATAACTATATGGAGATCTGAGAAGTTCTAGGGGTCTAGAGTTAGCAAACAGGAGTCACACAGGACGGCTAGTCATGTCTCAATTCACATGTCACCAGGACCTTGGTCTGGACTCTCTTTGTCTTCTGACCCTTGTGATCTCCATTAAAAGATGAGACACACAGAATATAGTGTCAAAGGTGGACACAGTTGGTTTAGAGTATACAATTATAGGGTGGTGACAAACAATGGCCAAGAAGAACAGGGCCTTGATAGGCACTTTAGGCAAGCTGAATGTTAATTCTAAGAGATCTCTAGAATAAGCAGTGATTCCTGCAGGACTTTGTCCTGTGCAGGTGACTGATAGGCCTTTTTGGGTTTGGAAGGTTAAGACTATCATGGTAGGCAGCTTATAGCATAGGCAGGCAAGCAGCAGACACCCTGGCTAGAGTAGCACCGGACAGTTCAGCTGTCTATCACATCCCAGGAAGCAGAGTGTCGGGGAGTGAGGGTGGATGAGCAGGGTCATTTGATGTCTTGGAGTATCTTCTATTATTTCCCAAACAAGTCCACCAACTGAAGGCCAAGTATTCAAACGTATGAGCCTTTAAGGGCTATCCTCACTCAAACCACCACGGGTTGTCTTACAAGAGAGGAAATGATACATTCTTTATCAGTAATCTTATAAAGTTTAGAGGTCCTGGCACCAGCTATAAATAGTTACCTATTTAACCTTTCATGCTTTAAGGATGTTTCCTCCTAGGGGCTGAGATATGACTCAGGTCCAATTTTTCTAACAGCTACTAAAATTCAATTTTCTGAATTTTTTCCAAGCAGTTGACTATGAAGAAGATGTCCAACCTAATTGTACTCCAAGCCTCTAATATCTAACCAGGTGTCTAATACAGAAGCTAGAGAAACAACAGAACTAAAGGTATGAGGTCCAGTCCAGGTGCTAGTCCACGAAAGCCAGTGTTCGTTAAAATAGGAAGAAAAAATGACTATCCCCACTTATGACAATCGGACTGGTCTGTTGCTGCCAGAAGGATCATTCGATATTTTCTATTTCTCATCTTCATTGGATGAGGCTAACCCACAATAGAAAGCCAATGTGCTTTTCTCAGTCTACCAATTTAAATGTTATTTCAATGAAGGGGGGGGGAACAGGGTCGTGGACACGATGTATTTGTGCAATTTATGGTTCAGTCAAGTTGACAGAAACTAATAACAGGGACTTATTTTGTTAAGGAAGGCAGAGATAACCTCCATGATGAAATGAGATTCGGACAAAGAGGTGAATAAAATTAATGAGCCATGTCATTAGGGAAACATAGTCCAAGCAGAGGAAATAAGTATAAAGTGTGTGGTTTGGGAGGATTCTGAAATATTAGAGGGGCAGAAGCAAGGTCAATAGTGTTGAGAAAGGAAATGACTTATTGAGCATGTTAGAATAGATGGTTGAAAGATCTTAGTGTGACCTTAGAAGGAAAATAAACAAATAAAGCAAGTTTCCTTCTTCCATGTCCTGTGTATAGAACGTGGAAGAAGGTGTGCACAGATTAAAACTGGATCTTCTCACTTCAATAGATCTGGAATAAAGATGTGGATTAGATATGGATTAGAAGTGGGTCTTCACATTACAAATGATTTAAGAAAAAAATTCCAGGGCTGGAGAGATGGGATAGCAATTAAGAGCACCGACTGCTCTTCCAGAGGTCATGAGTTCAATTCCCAGCAACCACATGTTGGCTCACAACCGTCTGTAATGGGATCTGATACCTTCTTCTGCTGTGTCTGAAGAGAGTGACAGTGTACTCGTATACATAAAATAAGTCTTTACAAAACCCTCATTTAAAAAAAAAATCCTCACAGGAGTACCCAAACACTTGGTTTTTAGTTCATTCCAGATGTAGTCAAATTGACAACCAAGAATAGCCATCAAAGTCCTCCCCTTGTCAACTAGACACACAATCCTATCTCCTTATGCCACGCTTTATGGCCAAATGAAAACAGCAACCAGGTCATAATTATACCTGACATGATGTATCCCATGTACATCTGCAAATCCATTTTATATTTAACCAGGTCATAATTATCTAACATGATATAACTACCCCTTGTACATCTGCCAACAATATAAATGTTAGAATAGATGACAATGTCTCTTGAGGAACAGTCTTTTAATGTCTTAAACTTAAATGTGATAACCACTGATATTCTTTTAATTACTGTCCACAGAAGGGGCCATCCTATTCATTTTGTTATTGAACTCCTCCTTTGCCTAAGTCACCTGTTGATGATCCTGTACATGGAACACAAATTCTGTGTTGCCTATATTGCCCACTCTGATAACTATGATTACCTTGCCTTTGAAAATTCAGTACTGCCACAAGACCCCTGCTACCATGGGGCCCATTTAAAGTCATTGCATTTAATTGATCCAACTGTGCAGCAACTATAAGGACCAGCGCATGGGAAAGGGCACCAACAGAATTCTTCACATGTGCTGGTGTCCCTCTCACTAGTTTGTATCTTACAGGATTCTTGAAGGACATGTCTTCTGTGCTTTCCCATTGTGGAGGATTAGGTTTTACACAGCGTACCCACTCTAGCATTGCAATTTCCCTGAGTCTTAAATTCCCTTCATCAACATTAAACCGAGGGATATCAGGCATCTCCAACTCCTTTTCAGTAGGTCATCTTTTGACCAATGCTAGCCATTCAAACAAACTTACGATAATGTTGGAAACAAGCAAAAGAAATTTATTCTAATACTAACATTTCATTTTCAGAAACTAAATTCAAGGTCCCAGGCCCTAGGGGAACTGAACAGCTTCTGTTGTAAACAGTTGTCTGGATCCAGGGACAATTTGTAGGGAGACAGTTGTCTGAGTCCAGCCATCTCAAGGACAACTTCTCCATCTTGCTGGCAGGGTCAAACAAGCTCATGGGCTGGAGAGATGGCCCAGTAGTTAAGAGCACTGACTGCTCTTCCAGAGGCCCTGAGTTCAATTCCCAGCAACCACATGGTGGCTCACACCCATCTGTAATGGAATCTGATGCCCTCTTCTGGTGTGTCTGAAGACAGCTACAGTGTACTCACATGCATAAAATAAATAAATAAACCTTTTTTAAAAAATTCATGTTCCCAGGCCTAGGAATGAACACCTATCCCACTTCTCCAAATGTTTTCTTGTCTGTTAACCAGTAAAGGATATAGAAATTGTTGTTATCTAAACCAAGGTGCATACGTTTTAAAAATACATAACCAATTGCCTGTTGTGCCCTAATTAATTAACTACATGGGACTGACCCGCTCCTTTGTCTCCTTATCACTCGGAGCTCTGGACCTAATGTCTAAAAGAATGCGTTAAGGACTTTGAAGCCAGGTGCTCTAGATATGGCTCAGTCTCCAACAAATACTCCCTTGCTTAATCCATAATCTCAAAAATACAATTGGATAATACTGCAGCTATCCCCAGCTCTTCCCTCACTTTGTGGTCCCCTTATTTGAACAATGTTGTACAATCTCCCTTAGGGGGCAAGGTTCAGATCCCGAACTGGCCACTTCCTTGAGCACTCAGAAAATAAAGCTTTCATTTTTAAGCTTCTATATCTGAAGTGAGTTTTCTCAGCTTTCACCTTGAACCCAATAACACTGTTTAAACAAACAAACAAAAAGTGTGAGTTTCCATATTAGACCTAGAATCTCCACGAAGAGGTCCCATATCAGTACACTCAGCCTGATTCAGTTTTATGTTCCTTCCACCATTATCCCACACCCTTAAAATCCATTCCCATGCACATTGCTTAGACTTCTGTTTGAACGAATTAGCAAACTAAGCTTTTTAATCTTGTAGTGGAACTCCTTATGGTCTGCACTTTCCACCCCTCCTCTCAGAGCCTGCTGAGCCTTTATTTAGTCTGGTTATAGGTCTAGAGGCAACTGTTGGTGGGCACTGTGGGACATCAGTATTGTCTTGCCTGGCATCAGAGAATGTCACTGCCGATTTAGCAGACAATGAAGGATTAATTTCCTCAATCAAAGCTGAAAAGGCTTTGTGGGTGTGGCTTGGGGTTCATCTTCTGCTGAGCGTGGAGAGACTATGTCCTCAGATGAGATAAACCCGTGAGAATCTGAGGGTTCAACCTTCTCGACTTCAATAGGGTCCTCCCACCACACATCCCCATCCCAAGGTACAAGATCCCATTCTCTACCAATTAATGCCCTACCAATTAAGTGCCAACACCCTCCAAGGTTGGGGCTTGAATTTTCACTGTAATTCAGCCAACTTTGTACTGAGGACTTCAGTTGGACTTCCTACAACATGAGCTCTGTGGCTGCTGGAGAGAAGATTCTCTTCCAGCTCACACTCAGAAACCTTTAGACTGTTTGTGAGCATCTGGCCCAGGTCAGTTTTTATCACTGAGTTCATTCTTGCCCTTCACTGTATCTGGAGATGCTACAATGCTGCTTGGTTAATTTTTATCACGGAGCATATTCCTTTCTTTTGTCAATTTATCCAGAGATGCTAGGACCAACAGCCGGTATCATTAGTTTCCTTATTTTCCACAAATTGACAAAAGTGTTATATAAAGAGTCACCAAATCTATTGCCTGTCACAATTGGTGAATCAGGATAAACAAATGCCCTTGGCTTGTTAAGTTTATAAAATGTTCACACTCTGGGTTTTTAGTTCTCTCTGAGCTTCCATAAAAAGTTTCAGTAACTGGAGAAGTTTCGGTAACTCTATGTGTTAGCAATTTGGAAAGCATATTCCAGATACTTCAAAAATTCTTCTTTAGCCAGGCAGTGGTGGCACACGCCTTTAATCCCAGCACTTGGGAGGCAGTGGCAGGTGGATTTCTGAGTTCGAGGCCAGCCTGGTCTACAGAGTGAGTGCCAGGACAGCTAGGGCTATACAGAGAAACCCTGTCTCGAAAAAAAAGAAAGAAAAAAATTCATCCTTATATTTCTGTTGTTCTAGAACAGTGATTCTCAACTTGTGGGTTGTGGCTCCTTTGTGGGGTTGCATATCAGACATCCTTGCATATCAGATCCATAAGAGTAGCAAAATTAGAGTTATGAAGTAGTAACTAAAATACTTTTATGGTTTGGGGTCACCACAACATGAAGAACTGTATTAAAGGGTCACAGCATTAGGAAGGTTGAGAACCTCTGCTCCAGAACTATTTCTGGTACCAAAATCTATATCGGGGTTCTCTAGAGGAACAGAACCAAAAGAATAGATTTCTCTGTGTGTATAGAAAGGGGATTTATTAGCATGGCTTACAGGCTATGCTCTAGCTCATCCAACAATGGCTGGCTATGAACAGAAAGTCCAAGAATCCAGTTCAGTCCACAAGGTTGGATGTCTTCATTATACTCTGGAATCCCAGAGAAGTAGACTCTAATGCCAGTGAAGAAATGGACTTGGCAGCAAGAGTAAAAGCAAGAAGACAAAAAGAGCTTGCTTCCTTCTCCATGTCCTTATATTGGCCTCCATCAGACAGTGTGGAGATGATTTCATTAAGAAAAAAATCCCTCACAGGTCTATTCAGCCACTTGGTTTTTAGTTAATTCCAAATGTACTCAAGTTGACAACCCAAAACAGCTATCATACAATCTAAATGTGTCGAGGTTTAATATTGAAATTTTCTTTATATATTCAACAAATGCTTCCTTGAGGCCCCTCAGCCTTTGTAGTCAGCAGCTCCCATGCAGTCACAAAACCCATTCCATGAGTTTCAGCTACATCTCATGACTTCTACAAAGAGATTTTGGTGAAACTGATGGCTTGTCACTTCTGGGATTAGGTTACAGAACTTTCATTTGCTCTCTTTCTCACATGTTTACCTAGACAGACTGACTGAGTGTGGCCTTTGGCCAGTAGTCTGAGGAAAAATGAGACTTCAGTTTAATATGCTTCCAAGCTTTATTGAGTTCTATCAATCATGTAGTGATCTAGGAAGCAAATTTTCCTCCAATACAACCTTTAGAAAGCACCACAGTCCCGGACCATCACTTTCTTGAGTGCCAGCTTCAAGGAGACCTTGAGATAGTGTTGGGGTTCTGAATTCAAGCCCTCATCTCTCACAACACCACTTAACCCACTGAGCCATCTCCAAAGCTGCCTGTACTTTGTTCTTAAAATATCACCTTATGGTTCATGATGATCATTTAAACTGTAGCTATCACAGCCATAGTCCATGCAACAGACGGCTATTTTCAGGAAATCTCTCTGTCTTTGTCTTTCTGTGTGTCTCTGTGTCTCTGTCTGTCTCTCCTTCCTTTCTCTCTCTTCATCCCTCTCTCTCTCTCTCTCTCTCTCTCTCTCTCTCTCTCTC
>JADRCH010007391.1:1229719-1327622 GCA_019843965.1 Rhynchomys soricoides | reverse complement strand
ACCAGAATCTAATCATCAGATTAAGAAGTGTCAAATTCTCATTAGGTAAACTGTGTCCCCAAATGAAATAACATTTTTTCACTAAAGAAATTGGAGAATGCACGCCTTTAATCCCAGCACTCGAGAGGCAGAAGCAGGCAGATTTCTGAGTTCGAGGCCAGCCTGGTCTACAGGGTGAGTTCCAGGACAGCCAGGGCTATACAGAGAAACCCTGTCTCAAAAGAAACAAGAAAGAAAGAAAGAAAGAAGGAAAGAAAGAAAGAAAGAAAGAAAGAAAGAAAGAAAGAAAGAGGAGAGTGAATGTTGGAATAATAATTTTAAAAACCAGTTGTTTTTTCTACAAGCTTATATGTTTGAAATGACTATGCATAGACCATCCTTAAAGGAGGCCTTAACAATCTGAAATCTGTAGAAAGAAAATGTTCATTTGGCTGTCTCGCTGTTTCTGCCTCTATAACAGTAAGCAGGGAGATAGGAGAAAGGATATTTTGTTTCAGTTTTTAGTGGGAAGATAGTTTCTCTCAAATAATTCAAATGTACACCTGAGTGAAATGACTAATTACTAAGGCTTTCAAGATTTCTCATCGCAGGTTGTTGAAACATACACTGAAAAAGATGAGCAGGTAATTTGAGGAGGTATAAAAGCATGTTATTTATTTTCTATAAAATTACTTATGGATACTGAGAAAAATGCACATTTGGGGGCACAATGGACTAGCTATGTCATTAAATATTTTTTTATCTTGCCCTTGAGTAGATTTGGCTTTAGGACATGGGAGGAAAACTAGGTGTATGGAAGATACTGATGCTGCTTGCATCAGTGAAACAGAGGGGCCCAATAGCAGGCATGGTTGCTCTTTCTTGCAGTCTCACATCTCACCACATGGCTTCACTTAAATGGCTTGCTCCAAAGGACTGCAGAGTGGAAAGTAATCCAAAAGAAGCCCACATATGTCCAGAGAATCATGACTTTCAGAGACGATGTGAGCCAGCCTGTAAGGTTGGCTGGTTGTCCTTGGTGTATGCCCAGCGCTGCCTGTGCTGCTCACAGTGTTAACTAGAGCTTCTTCACTGTATGCCCTTGAGGGGCTGGTTGAACAGATACCAGAGGAAGGGACTTTTTGTGACTATCAATTTCACGGTACAGAATGGGCTTCATGCAAGTGCCTTTTGTTTTTAGGAGGAGTTGAAAAGCTGCTTTCCTAGGTACTTTTCTATTGCTAGGACAAAGATCATAAACAAAAGTAGCTGTAAGAGGAAAGGGTTTATTGCAGGTGGCAGTTCCACAGAGCAGTTAAGAAGCTGGAAGCTGGAGGCAGGAGCTGATGCAGAGGCCATGGAGGGGTGCTGCTTACTGGCTTGCTCTTCATGGCTTGCTCAGCCTGCTTTCTTATAGCACCCAGGACCACCAGCCCGGGATGGTACTGCCCCAGTGAACTGGGCCCTCCCACATCAACCATCCAGGAAATGTATCACAGACTTACTCACAGGCCAATCTGGTGGAGCATTTTCTCAGTTAAAGTTCCCACTTCCCAAATGACTCTAGCCTGTGCCAAGTTGGCATAAAGCAGCCAGCATGCCCTCCTTTTCTGCTATTTTTTTCTCTGAAAGTCATCTTGAAAGGTTTTGTGCTACAGATGAGACAATAAACTAGATCAAACCAACTAAATCGAAGTAAAAGAGAAAACACTGCAAAGATGCTATACTGATGACTGTCACAAGGCCTTTGCTAAGGGATTTTTGTAGGTAGATTAAAAACAACAACAGTTTTCGGTTTATCTGCAAATTCCCATAGAGTACAGATAAGTGAGAACTTCCTATCTATTCTGGACTCCCTTTATGTTTCACTGCCAATATGGGGCACGTTTGTTATAATCGACGAGTTGATTGTGATAAACCAGGATTCACTGTTTTCTGTGGTCTACGAGCTTTGACAATCATATAAGGACAGTATCATACAGGATGGGTTCTTCTAACCAACCCCTCCATGGTGTTTATTCCTTACCGCCTACCCAGTTCTCTGGTATCTACTGTTCCTTTTTTTAAAAATGTCCTTTAATTGATTTCATACTGTAGAATATGTGGGCCTAAACAGAAGAGTCTCCTGCATAAATCATCAGTCAAAGAAAAGCCCCCTTTTCTCCCTGGAGCACCCACTTAAGTCTTTCCCATCTTTGGGGGAAAGATTTACATAGATTGCATGTACTTCCCCAAGAGCCATCTTGTCTCACCTCTTCTTTTTTTGAATTAAATATAATTTTTTTTACTTATTCACTTTATATGCCACTCATTGCCCCCTCCTGGTAACCCCTCCCACAATCCATCCCCAATCCCCTTCCTGTTCTCCTCTGAGCAGGTGGGGGTCCCTCTGGATATGCCCTCCCACCCTGGCACTTCAATTCTCTGCGAGGCTAGGTTGTTCCTCTCTCACAGAGGCCAGACAAAGCAGCATAACTAGAAGAACATATCCCACATACAGGCAACAGCTTTTGGGATAGCCCCCACTCCAGTTGTTTGGGACCCACAGGCAGACCAAGCTACACATCTGCTACATATGTGCAGAAAGGCCTAAGTCCAGCCTGTGTATGTTCTTTGGTTGGTGGTTCAGTCTCTGAGAGCCCCAAGGGTCCAGGTTAGTTGACTGTTGGTCTTCCTGTGGAGTTCCTGTCCCTTTTGGGCCTGCAATGCTTCCTCCTATTTTCCCGTAAGAGTCCCCAAGCTCCAACCACTGTTTGGTGACTGTTGGTGTCTGTAACTGCTGCTGGTTGGAGCTTCTCAGAGGACAACATGGTCCTGTCTGCAAGCATAACAGAGTATCATTAGCAGTGTCAGGGATTGGTGCTTGCCCATCTCTTCTTTTTATAGCCAAAATTTGTTAAATTCCCATTCACTTTTTGGCCAATCCCAATCTACCTTCTGTCTGGGTCATTCTACTAAAACATGCTTGTTAACATCACCATTGCCAGCAGGGCAGTGGTGGCGCATGCCTTTAATCCCAGCACTCAGGAGGCAGAGGCAGGTGGATTTCTGAGTTCAAAGCCAGCCTGGTCTACAGAGTGAGTTCCAGGACATTCAGGGCTACACGGAGAAACCATGTCTCGAAAAACCAAAAAAAAAAAAAAAAAAAAAAAAATCACCATTGCCAACCATGTTAGAAAAGTCAATGGGAGAGTTCTCTCTATTCATCTTACTTGACTATGAAGACAATACTTGGCACTATTTACTACTCACTTTTTTTGGGGGGGGGACACTTGGGGGTTTTTTTTGGTTTTGGTTTTTTTTTTTTTAATTTCTTCTGATAGCACAACTGTCCCTGCCTTTTTGACTGTTGTCTACAGTATCTGTGCTGGCTAGTTACTTCTCAAGTTGACAAAAGTTACAGCCATCTGAGATGAGGACACCTCTATTGAGAATTAAGATTGGCTGTGGGCAAGCTGGTAGTGCGTTTTCTTGAGGAACGATATGTGTGGGAAGTACCACCCCTGGGCTAGTGGTCCTGGGTTCTATAAGGAAGCAGGCTGAGCAAGGCATGGAGAGCAAGTCAGTAAGCAGCACCCTCCATGGCCTCTACATCAGCTCCTGTCTCCAGGTTCCTGGCTTGAGTTTCTGCCCTGAATTCCTTTGATAATGGACTGTGATGTCGAAGTGTAAAGGAAATAAACCCTGTGCTCCTCATTTCAATTATGATCATGGTGTTTTATCACAACAATAGAAACCCAACTAAGACATTTATCATTTTGTAAAAAAAAAAAAAAAGAAAGAAAGAAAGAAAGAAAAAAATGCTTATTTTCTTCTCACTTTATATTCCGCATAGACAAAGTCCCACTTGTTTTTATGACTTGCCTGTGTGATTGTCATCAGAACAAATGCTCACATGATATCTCTACTAGAATTATCTAGAAGCCCTTCACATTCACCAAGTTTAAAAACAAGCACTTTATCACCCACCCTCAGAAGATCTTAATGGCAACGGGCCATACAGGTTTTTACATAAGATCATATATTATGCAGAAGAATCTGTCAAAAGTGTTGATTAAATGCTCTACAAATCTGTACAATGTTGAGTTGGATGGGGAATGGGAGGCAGAATGTGGCAGAGGTTTTATTACTATTGATTTACATCAATTATCCTACCAGTCTGATTAAATGGGGCATGAGAAAGGTATTTAGAATCTTAATAATAATAATAATAATAATAATAATAAACCAGTTTATTTATTTTAATGTATGTGAGTATGGTGTAGGTACTCACTCAGAAGAGGGCATCAGATGCTCCAACAGATGGTTGTGAGCCACCATGTGATTGCTGGGAATTGAACTCAGAACCTCTGGAAGAACAGCTAGTGGTCTTAACCCCGAGCCACCTCTCCAGCCTCATATTTAGAATCTTACTATCCCTAATTAATTGTCCATAGTCTATTTAGAGGCAGTATTTCACTACATCAAGTAAAATGGAGAAATGGATCCACCCTATAGGTCACTGCTCCTGCAGTTTTCACTCGTAATATTTCTGACAGCAAATATGTAGGGTTTTTTTTGTTTTTTTTTTTTTTACTTTTCACATTGATATTACCAAATTCCTGGCAAGATGCAACTTAATGGAGGAAAGGTTTATTTTGGCTAACAGTTCAGAGATGCCATCTCTGGCAGGTCTGACAGCAGGATCAGTTCCTGTCTGCGACAACAGAAGGCTGCCATGCTCACATCCTGGTAAATCAGGAAAGCTCAGTTGGCTTCTCCTTTTCCCCTTTTTATTTGGGTCAGGACTCCAGTCCATGGATGCATGGTGCCATACATGTTCAGAGCAAGCCTTTTCCACCTTTATTAATCTTCTCTGGGAAACCCCTCATAGACACTTGAAAGGTATGCTTTATTGATAACCTCAGGTGTTTCTTAACTTGCCAGTTGAAATTAACTATGCTAATAATCTGAATCTATGGGATTGGAAAATAATAGTGTTGGCTATCAACTTGATTGGACCTGGAATCTACTAAGAAACATGACTCTTGTTTGTTCCAGAGTGGGCATCACTTTCTAGTAGTGACTCAGATATAAAAAGGGTTAGGGAAAAACAAATGTTGCTGTTGCTTGTCCGCCTTTGCTCCTTGCTGGTCAGTGCGTCTACTATGTTGCTGTTGCTGCTCCTACCACCTTCACTGATATCAGAACCCATCTTCTTCAGCCTTCTAACATAAACTGAAGACTAGCACTCTCCAGGAATCCTCCAGGCTTCAGATTGGGACTGCTGAGCCATCCAGACTTGTGGACTGAGCAACTACAGGATTTTCTATCTCTCCAGCATTCAGAGAGCCACTGTTGGACTAACTGCCCCATATCATGTAAGCCAATTTAATAAATCCCTGTTCACAATATATACTCACTCTATTGGTTCTGTTCCTCTAGAGCAGTGGTTCTCAACCTTCCTAATGCTGTGACCCTTTAATACAGTTTCTAATGTTGTGATGACCCCTCCCCCCAACCATAACATTATTTTGTTGCTATTTCATAAACTGTAATTTTGATACCTTTATGAATCACAATGTAAATATCTGATATGTAGGATATATGATATTCTACCCCAAAGAGACTGTGACTCACAGATCGAAAGCAGCTGCTTTAGAGAATCCTTCCTAATATACAGAGTCATATCTGTCATAGAACTATATAGCCCTTAGTGAAACTGATTAAAATCTCTTTGGCTGTATATCTGTATGCCCCATAAGTACAAGAACCATGCCTACTATTCTACATTTAGGATTAACACAATGCCTGGAATGTAGGAGACTTTCAATAAATCTTTATTGCAAAAGAAAACCTGAATGAGTCCTCTGTGTCTCCTGGTATGACACCATGCACTCATCTAGTTGGGCTTTACCCTTATTCTTCACCTGCACATATTTGTCCCCTTAGTTTGAAAAAATGAAACTAGACAAACCTGGCTTGAGTGTAATAATACCAAACATGTTTTCAGACTAAGTTAGCTATTAGAGATGTAGACAGAAACATTTTTTAAAATTTTTTAAAGATTTATTTATTTTATGTAGATGAGTGCTCTATCTTCCTAGAAAAGGGGATCAGATCTCATTACAGATGGTTGTGAGCCACCATGTGGCTGCTAGGATTTGAACTCAGGACCTCTGGAAGAGCAGACAGTGCTGTTAATTACTGAGCCATCCCTCCAGCCTTCCCAAAACCTTTTCTCTTTCCCCAAATGAGCCATCTTTCTTTTAAACAGTTTGCCAGTCTTCACTTTGATCCATTCCTGATCCTTCTGCTCTGTCAAATAATTTCATATGGTTTTGTATTTTCAAAATCAGAACTAAAAACATAGTAAATGCAAGTGAAACATTTGAATATGTAATGTTTACAAGGTTACCAAAAGCATGTACTACATGCTGTGCTCATGTGAGACTTGGTAAGGTGACTGGAAGTGCATCACTTATCAGGCAGAGGTTACAATTAGACAGAAGCTCTGACCCTCTGGCTCCTCATATCCCCTCTGCCAGAGCATGACTTAGTTAAAAAAGAAAAGTACCAGAGTCTCTCCATGATTATTACTTAGAATTTCAGAGCACAAGTAACTTCTCAGGTCAATGACACATGGCTCCGCTTCTGCACATTTTCCCTTTGGTTCTGTGCTGTTTCACTTCGCGCACGCGCGCGCGCGCGCACACACACACACACACACACACACACACACACACACAGAAGTGCTTATGATCCAAGCACTTAGAAATTGTGAACTTCTAGATTCTAACCAAATGCTTTGTGCTTCTCCTGAGCATCTCTTTCTGAGAAATAAAAATGGGAAGCAGCCGGGCAGTGGTGGTGCACACCTTTATTCCTAGCACTTGGGAAGCAGAGGCAGGCGGATTTCTGAGTTCGAGGCCAGCCTGGTCTACAGAGTGAGTTCTAGGACAGCCAGGGCTACACACAGAGACCCTGTCTCGAGAAACCAAAAAAAAAAAAAAAAAGAAAGAAAGAAAGAAAGAAAGAAAGAAAGAAAAAAAATGGGAAACTAGTATGGCCACTCACTCAGGGAAACAGAATTTCTGTGTCAGTTCTCAAACTCAGATGTATTCCACTGAGGCACAAGGACTCATGCCTTTAAATTCCAGCTGTTACTGATATGTGCTGCTGTGATAGTTATTCTTGGTTGTGAATTTGACTAAATCTGAACTTCCCCAAACTTTGTGTGGCTGGGTACACCGTGAGGAATTTTTGCTTAATTAAATCATTTGAAGGGTGAAGAACCACTTTTAGTCTGGATCTTTTGAGATGGGAAGATCCACTTTTAATCTGGGCCACATCTTCTGCTGGAAGGCTATATAAAGACATGGGAGGAAGCTGGCTCTATTTGCCTAATTGCTCTGGCCTCGCTAGCAGGTCCGTTCCTTCACTGCCATTAGAGCCCATTTCTTTGGCATTCCAGAGAATCCTGAAGACCAGCTGAGATATCCAGCTTCATGAGCTGAGCAACTACTAGATTGTTGGACCTTTCCATTGGTAGACAGCCATTGCTAGACAAGCTGTACCACAGCCTATAAGCCACCCTAATAGATCCCTTTTCTATCCCGAGAGATCCATTCTATCATTTCTGTTTTTCTAGAGAAGTCTGACTAACACAGGTGGGCCCTGCCTAACTCCTTAGATTAAAGCAATTGAGTTGACTGCAGTAATTTTATATAGAATAGGAATAGTTTTTCTTGGTTCATAAAATCCATTTTTTCTCTTGCTTTAAATACTTTTTCACATTTGAAATGTAAATACTTTTTAAGTGATTTTGGTGAGGTAGAAAAATATTTAGTATGTGTGTGTGAGAGAGACAGAAACAGAGAGACAGAGAAAAAGAATGTATGAATGAATGTATCTTTCTTTGAAAGAGGTCTAAAATCTTAGCAAATGCACACATACACATATATGATAGTTATACTGCAGAAACAAAGCTACTAGGATATGTGAAGCAATAGCCCAGAGCCAAGTGTTTTAGAACACTGACTTCTAATTGAATAGGTAAAAAGGTTTCCTCCATTACATTATTCCAGAACTTCTCATTGATAAACAAGTAGAGCTGGAAAGCAGGCTAGGGAGTTCGTTGAGGGCGATGATCAACAGGAAACTGTGGGGTTTCTTGACCCAGATGTATACTGACCTTACTGTACCACAAGCCAACTAAGAGACAAATGTTGAGACAAGGAAGGTGACTTTAAAAGACTGCTACTGAACACCGTGGTCCACTTCTGTAAGACCAGCATTTGGGAGGTGGAGGCAGCAGAATCAGGAGTTCAAGTTTCTCTTCAGCTACATAGGGAGTTAAAGGCTTAGTTTGGGCCTGTCTCAAAACCCCAAAGGACAGGGCTCGAGAGATTGCACTATGGTGAAAAGTCCTTACTGTTCTTACAGAACACTTGTGTTCAGTTCTGGTTCACAACCACCTTAAGTCCAGCTCCAGAAGATCTAAAGCCCTCTTTGGCCTCTGCAGGCAGCAGCACTCATGTGCATATACCCCAGCACAGACTCACATACACATAATTTTTTCTTTAATCTTAAGAAATAAATCCAAAAGGTGGGGAAGGGAGTCCTACAGCCTTTTGAAAAGCTGAGAGCCATTCATCCAGACTATCTTCTAACTGAACTTGGTGGCTCCCACCTGTAATCCCAGCATTTGGGAGGCTGATGTAGCCTCAAATTCTTAATCATCCTACATCTTCAGCCTAACCCCACCTAGAACTCACTAATAGTGACCCTTTCTCATGAGGAAACACAAAACAAAAGCAAACAGAAAAAAACCCACAGGAATAAACAAAAAGTCTTTTTTCTTTGGAAGAATACTAGTAAAGGGTATGTTGTTGTTGTTGTTGTTGTTGTTGTTGCTTTTGTAGGAGAGGAAACAAGACCAAGATGTTATTTCTGGATTTCAAGATATGGGAATCAGGGTAATTGGTTACTTCCAGTTGATACTATCTGGACCTCTCCTGGTTTCTATAACTCAAACCATTCTACAAGTTAGGATGGCCTTATTAAACTGTACGTTAACACACCATATGCTTCCTGCCACTTTAGTATATAAATATTCAGGCTTTTTAAAGCCATGTCTTCAGTTCCATACTATTACTGATGAGCTGTCAAATTTTAGCAAACATTTAACTTCTAGGCCAAACTTCAACAGATGTTTTCATATAATAGCAAACACACATCCTGCACATTGTGCCTTAGGTATGGGGAGTGGAAATCATATGTGGCCATGCCTCACGACCCTGAGTAAAGAAAACAAAACTCTTGTCCAGAATACTTCTGAGCTACTTGATTTATATTGTGTTGGGTAGTTTAAGTAGGAGTAGAGAAATGGAAGGAAGAAAAGAAAGACTAATGTTTCATAATCAAATAGTATGAGATCATTTTGTTTCCCCAATAATCCTACGGACCTTAAAAATCTTCCATTATTCAGATAAAGAAAGGGGAACTCAGAAAAGTAAAGGAACATGCCCAAGATCACACAGACAGAAAGTGAAATTCCAAGCCTTACCCTTCTAAATGCAAAATCTCTGTCTATTTGGCATGGACATGTGGGTGAGTGGTTATGAACAAGAACTCCAACTAAGGTAGAAAAACCACAATTTGGGCTCTTAGCTTTATTATTGTGTTCCCTGATATAGTTTTGGGATTTAAAAAATTAGCATAAGATTATAAAGTCCTATTCCTAAAACATTTACTATTCTGTCCCAGTACCTTGGGTACCTCATTCTTACTCTTATGGATGTAAGATGTCCTAGGGAAGAGAGGAATTTATTTAAAGAAATTAGACATGTTCCTTATGGCCTGCAATGAAACTTAAACTTTTATCTAATCGATAATTCTATCCAATTGGCTTTTTAAAACTTGTTTGACGGAGTTGACTCCATAATAAACTATGTCTTAGCCCTTTAGAAAAGTACTGATTTTGTATATGAATAGAGTATGTTTGCATTAAAACTCCCTCCAACTCCTATAACCCTTCTAATACTTTTCCCTCCCAGTTTCATGTACTTGTTTTGTTTCGTTGAGACATATCTCTCTGAGTAGCCCTGCCAGGTCTGAAATTCATTATGTAGATCTGACAGGCCTAGAACTCATAGATATTTGCCTGTTTCTGCCTCCTGAGTGCTGGTAGTAAGGATGTATGCCACCACACCCAACCATGTGTTCTTTTTATTTTTTTATATGTTCCATTCAAAAGTATTCAAAAATTAAGTATTTTGGGATACATTTAACCAAAGAAGTGAAAGAGCTCAACAACAAAAACATCAAGATATTGAAAAGGGAAATCACAGAGGATACCAGAAGATAAAAAGATATTGCATGCTCCTGGGTTGACAGAATTAATATTGAGAAAGTAGCCATGCTACCAAAATTAATATACTGGTGTATATTCCTATGTCATATGTCACAGGTTCAGAAAAAATAATATAAAAATCCATATGGAATCAGTAAAGACCATGGATAGCCTAAGAAATCTTAAAGAGCAAGGACAATGCTGGGGGTATTACAGTGAACAACCTCAAACTATACTACAGAGCTATAGTGGCATAAAATAGGCAGGAACAAAATGGAGTATAATAGAGGACCCGTAAATAAAACAGGAACCCTATGCCCACTTAATTTTTTTTTTTTTTACAAAGGAGGCAAAAACATACATTGGAAAAAGACTATTCAATAGATGGTGCTGGTAAAACTCAGTTTCAACTTGCAGAGGAATTAACTTAATTTCTTATCTTTCACCTTGCACAAAAACCAGTTCAAAATGGATCAAAAGCCTTAATTTAAAACCTGAGACTAAAAAAATGCTGGGCTGGAGAGATGAATCAGTGGTTAAGAGCTCTGTTTGCCCTTCCAGAGGTCCTGAATTCAATTTTCAGCAACCACATGGTGGCTCACAACCCTTTACACAAGAGGGATCTGATGCCCTCTTCTGGCAGGAAGATGTCCATGCAGATCAAGCACTCACACATAAAGTAAATAAATAAATCTTTAAAACCTGAGACTGAAACTTCTAGAAGAAAACACAAAGAGTGCCTTTCAAGATATTGGGGTAAGTATGAACTTTTCAAAGAGATCATGAATAGCACAGGAACCAACCTCAAGCATCAGCAGGTCGGAGGACATGAAAATAAGCACTTTCTGTGCAACAAGGAAACAGTGAGCAGAGCAAACAGCCTACAGGATAGAAGAAATAGTTACACTTCAGACAAGGGACTAATATCCAGAATTTACAAAAGAATGTTGTAGAAATTAAACACCGAAGAAATAAAGCTGCCAGTCAACAAATGGTCAAATGAACTAAAGAGATAGTTTTCTTTTTTAAAAAAAGAAAGAAATGCACATGTCCAATAACTGTTTTTTAAAAGTGTTCAGTATTCCTAGCCAACAGTAAAATTCACATTAAGCTACTGTGAGATAGTGCCTCACCAGAGTCAGAAGGCTTTCACCAGGAAATCTGACAACCAAGTTTGGAGACATGGGGAGAGAAAGAACTCTTATGTACTGTTTATTGGGGTATAAATTAATGCAGGCATTGTGGAAACAAATTCGGAGACTTCTCAGAAATTAAAAATAGAACTTCCATGTATGACCCAGCTATTTCACTCATGGGCATATACATCAAGAACTCCATACCCCATCATAGAGACATCTGCACCCCTACATTTATTGCTGCTTTATTCATTTAGCAACGACCTGGACTCAGCCTAGATGACCATCAGGAGATAAATGGATAATGAGTTTTTGCTGTGTATATAAAAAACAGAATACCAAATGAACTCACGAAAAAATTCAGGAAAATGAGTGGATCTAGAACATACAAGCATAACTAAAGTCACACAGTCTCAGAAAGAAAATGAGCATATACATCCCTCATATGCAGAACTTAGGTAGTAATATATGTTCACATGTAAAGAAATGTGCATATGGGTACACTGTAACATGTAGAGAAAAGAACAAGAAAGGTTACATATTAGGAGATGAGGAAGAACTGGATGCAGATAATGGATGCAAGTTATGAAAGAGAATGGAAAGCTAACTTCTAGCTTGAACTCTATTATGCATCTTTTGGGTTTGATGGTAGATAACTGCATAAAATATATTCAATAGTGCAAGTGTGAAATCTATGTATTCTTTTTAAACCATTGCTGCCAGTGTGTGCATGGGTGCATAGCCACCTGATGGAACATGGGCAACCTTTATAAAATATATTCAATAGTGCAAGTGTGAAATCTATGTATTCTTTTTAAACCATTGCTGCCAGTGTGTGCATGGGTGCATAGCCACCCGATGGAACACGGGCAACCTTTCAGGTTAGGGTCCATATCTAAAGAACACTGACTCTTTCCCACAGAAGCTCACAATTTCCAATAGAATGGAAGTTAATGCAGAGACTCCGAAATGGTCCAAGTGTACAGAATAAGAGACTCTGGAGTACTCAGCCCTAAATGGGAATATACACTCCACTCTGGGATGGATGAACTCAGAAGAAGGATCAGAAAGAGTGTGAGAACTAGACATGGGAGAGGAATGATTTGAAATTGTCTTCCAAACATGGCAGGGCTGTTGCGCACATTAATTCCCAGTGACTGGGACTGTATGCATGAGTCCTGCATAGGTCTCATAGGTCCTGCATGAGGTCAGTGAGTGTGAGTTATGAAAGAGGACATAAAGCTACCTGTTCTTCTAGTTCTAACTCTATTATGTATGTTTGGTCTGAAGACAATTGGTCTTTTTTTAAAAGATTTATTTATTTACTTTATGCATATGAGTACACAGTCACTGTCTTCAGGCACACCAGAAGAGGGCATCAGTTTCCATTACGGATGGTTGTGAGCCACCATGTGGTTGCTGGGAATTGAACTCAGGGCCTCTGGAAGAGCAGTCGGTGCTCTTAACCACTGAGCCATCTCTTCAGACCTACAATTGGTCTTAATATTACTACATTAAGCTTCCTAAGAGAAGTGTGTTTTAGTGTTGTTGGTTGGGCCATTGATATTTAAGGAACAATATGGTACACAAATGCTCTGAATATAAACCAACTTTTTGTTTTTTCGAGACAGGGTTTCTCTGTGTAGCCCTGGCTGTCCTGGAACTCACTCTGTAGACCAGGCTGGCCTCGAACTCAGAAATCTGCCTGCCTCTGCGTCCCGAGTGCTGGGATTAAAGGCGTGTGCCACCACTGCCTGGCCAGCAACTTAATTTTTAAGGAATACAAATGCCAAAGTTTTTAAATTCAAATAACACACAAAAACAAAATACAACTTATATACACACACACACACACATACACTTATTTCAGTATCCCAAGCCTCCTACCCATGAAGGATATTAATAGCTAACTCTTCATTATATATTATTTTAGTGATGTTTTAAAAAATGACAAATCATCTGGAGGTCATGTCTTCACCTAAAAATTAGCACTCCATTCGTATGTCTGCTTCCTACTTTCTTCACGTAACTCGGTAACTTGGCAGTGGGTCTGTTAAGAAGTGTAAAGCTTCCCTTTTCCAGTTTCCGCGTTATAATCATAGCTAGACAACTTATTTTTATTGCTTTCCTGTTGGTAACTTACATAGGTTCTTTCTTGTGCTTTGCTATTACCAACTCTGATACTGCTCGATCAGGATTGATCTAGGTTGCATAGAAGCAAAAGAAAGAATAAATCAACTGTCAGCAGGACGGTTTTATTTATTTATTTATTTATTTATATTTATTTATTTATTGTTTTTTCGAGACAGGGTTTCTCCGTGTAGCCCTGGCTGTCCTGGAACTCACTCTGTAGACCAGGCTGGCCTTGAACTCAGAAATCCTCCTGTCTCTGCCTCCTGAGTGCTGGGATTAAAGGTGTACGCCTCCACTGCCCAGCCAACAGGACAGTTTTAATCAGAATAGTGAGAGGTGACAATGTTTCCGTGGGAATAGGGCTCATGTGTACGTAGTTTAGGGGGGTTCTGGGCAGAGGGCATTCTTGGGCTGGAAGAGTCCATCTGCAGGGCTGTTCTCCTGCAGTGTCAAAGCTATAATTGCCAGGAGAGGTAAAAAGTTGCCTTATCAGGAGGGATGGATGTTCTCTTGGGGAAGGGAAATTTCTTAGATTATGAGACCAGACCATCGTCTGGGCTCCTTTGTGAGGAGCCTTCCAGATCTCAGAGGCTGGCAGATAGTATCTGCCTGTCCTTAGTTTAGGAGGCCACACAGCTTTAGGCTTCCTTATCAGGGACTTCCGGGATCAGGGCAGTCTTCAGATCTTAGTAGCTATCAACATTCCTGTCTAGGTTTCTTAGCCAGTCTTAGGCTTTTGAGCCCACTGGCCCTTTAGTTATAATAAACATCTTCTCAGAATATCTGTGGAAAATTACCCAAAATCGGACTCAATGTCACGAATGCCCTGTATCACAGACATGTTTGTATCTTTCCAAGTTGTCATCATTTGTTGAATAACAATAAACTCAAAAGCTAGATCAGTAGCTTTGTCGAGTGATCCCAATTTCCCTTGACGGATGGCTGTTGGAAAACACAGGTTTTTTTGTTTAATTTTACTTACTAATATTACTTCTTTTTGTTTGTTTGGGTTTTTGTTTGTTTGTTTGTTTGTTTGTTTCGAGACAGGGTTTCTCTGTGTAGCCCTGGCTGTCCTGGAACTCACTCTGTAGACCAGGCTGGCCTTGAACTCTAATATTACTTCTTAGGTCAAACATCACACAAATTATTTCTGTATATATGTCTATGTGTATGTTGCAGAATGCCTACAAGGAGCTAACAAGGCCACAGAAATGTTGGGGAGCTCAAAGAAGCCTTTCTGGAAGCAGCAGAGGAGAGGGGGTACAGATAGAAAGTCTAGGAGAAGCTGGAGGGATGGCTCAGTGGTTAAGAGCACTGGCTCTTCTTCCAGAGGTCCTGAGTTCAATTCCCAGCAACCACATGGTGGCTCACAAACATCTGTAATGGGATCTGATGCCCTCTTCTGGTGTGTCTGAAGAGAACCACAATGTACTCACATCCATAGAATAAATAAATCTTTTAAAAAATACATAAGAAACCATGTTGCGGACACTGCACAGTCAAGCCACAGGGCAACAAGATTGAGTCAGGCCTCTGGGATGACTCAAGGTGCAGGAGCAACATCAAGATTTCCGTTTGAGAAGGCCTGGCTCGGAGTGCAGATAGAGCTGAGCGGAAGCCCTTGAGGCTATAGGATTCTCTTCCTGGCCTTTGATACACAGCTCTGTTTGTCAGTTGATAGACTGCGGGGGTTGCCACAATCTTTGTGCTAAGTGCCTTCTTTGATTGTATTGGATATTTACCACACAAGGTGATGTGTGGCCTAAGAGCATTTTCATTCTGGTGAATGTTACACCCTGAGCGTAGTTCCTTCCTTCCTCCTTACCATTCTCACCTCCTGCTCCAGTTAGTCTCCTTTGTCATACTAGATAGTTTCACTTCTACCTTTCGGTAGTATACACATACCTGCATGTACATCTCTATGTAAAATCACGGAACAGTGTATAAGAGACAACATACGTTACTTACCCTTCAGCCATTTTCCTGCAAACGACACGTCAGTTTTCTTTGTGGCTGGAAAAAACTCCATCTTGTATATATGCCACATTTTTTGTTAATTCCTCTGCTATTGGGCAAGTAAGTTGTTTTCCTGACTTTTGTATTGTGAATAATGCTACAATAAACATCAGTTCTGCAGGCGTCACATCTAGTTGTTACTCTTGGCTCAGGACTGCTTTGGCTAACTGCATTCTTTTGTGTCTCTGTCTGAGTTTTAAGTTTGTCACTCTTGTTATGGGAAGAATGTCATGGAGATGCTGATGGGTGTTGCACGAGTCTGTGAAGTCGGTTGGCAGTATAGCCACATTCACATATTGATTCTTTGAATTCTGAGCATAAGGAAGTCTTTCTGTCTTCTTTGGTTTCCTTCCTCAGGGTTTCCAAGTTTTCATCTTGGGGGCCTTTTGCCTTCCATGTTTATGTTCACTGCTGTGTATTTTTTTTTTTAGGAAATTATGAGTAGCATTGTCTCCCTTATTTCCTTCACAGCTTGTTTGTTAGAACATATGAAGCCTAGTGATTCATTGTATATTAACTTTGTATCCTGCCAGATTGCTGAGAGTGTTCATCAGCTCTATCAGGTTTTGTTTATTTGGTGGAGGATTTAGAATCTTTTATGTATTGAATCCCACCCATCTGCAAGTAGTGAAACTCTGATATAGGATTCCTTCCCTTCCCGCAGTCCATGGGAGGGCATTCTGTCCATCTTTAGTCTGGTGTGTTTGTTAAGTCCTTGGGCCTGGTTTTTCCTACATGGTTTGAATTCCCCTGTGTGGTGATTTAGTCCCAATCTATGTTAGTAAATTTTTAGGGTGGTACCGTTTGACTTTCAGGGGTAAGTACTGCCGACCTGTGCTGGTGTTTATGTGTGTAATGGAATGTGCTCATTCTGCCTCTGGGGTGGGTGATTTTTATAGTGTAGTTTTTTAGACCGGGAGCACGATTGAAAAAAAGAGTGCTTCGGGTCTTATCAAAAAACAAGGCAATACAAATTAACAAAGAATAACAGGTTGGTTTATAGTTTGGGCTACAACTAGAGTGAAAACTTCATTTCTTTCTTTTTTTTTTAAGGGCTTCTATTGTCATTGATATTAAGTCAGGAAAGAAGGGGTCACACAAAGGAGGAGGAAGCTTTGGGTGGGTTCATAGCCCAATACCCCAACCCCAATCCCCCGCCCCAACCCAGGCAGGCTCACAATCAAAATTTACTTAGTTTTGAGTCAAACAGAAGGAGAGGCCCTTCCCTGACCATTCCCAGAGGCCCCTGGGCTAACACATCAGGTAATCAGGCCCCAAACTCTCTCTTCCAAGAGGGTACCCTAGTTCCCAGGTGCGCCCCTTCAACACCAGCTTTTCTCGGAAGAAGGCTCAGCTTGCCCAGGTTACCCCCGGACGGCCGTGGCAGGTGGAAAAGAGGAGGCGCCACGTGGCCCAAAGCGGGGAACCGGGGCGCACCTGCCACAGGTGAGGCCTAACCAAGCAGAAGGGGCGGAGCCATCTTCGCTGCGCTCAGGTGAGCCGACCCCCAGCTCCAGGAGCCAGGTCCAGGGGAGTCCCACAAGGTGCCACGGCCCCAGGAGAACATTCGAGGCAGCAGCAGCGTTGGAGGCCCGGGGTCCGTTCGTAATTTGAATCAAAACTTCATTTCTTTTTCTCCTGTATCAGTCTTACAACAATTTCTTTCAATGTAACAAAAGCTAGGAAATATCTATATATTTAGCTATGAGCTAAGTTATTAGAAGTGTGAAAAAAATCTCTTCCTGATGCAGTGGGTAGGTCTCCTTTTGCTATTAAACCTTCAAAATTCATCCCAGGCATAGGATTATATGAAGACATTTTGTTTTCTTTTTCTTTTTCTTTTCTTTTTCTTTTTTTTTTTTTTTTTGAAGTCCAATCATTGGGTCCCAGTGAAACTTACAGCATTGAGTGGTGTATGAGTTGACGTTTCCCAGAAAAGCTACAAGTATGCTGGAAGTTTTGCAGACTCACTCAGTACAGGTTCCTGGTTGGGAAGAGTTGGAATGTTGCAGATAATGAACCAACATTATCTTGGATGATCATTATCCTCTTTATCACCCATCCATCATTCCCTACTGTTTCTGATCTAACAGCCTTGGGACTATCAGGGAAACCTTTGAAAGTGAAGTGACTTAGCAAGCCATTTGCTTCCACTGACTCAAAAGCTAAGCGTGCTGTAAGATAGCATCTGAAACCTGTAACAGATTTCTCTCTTCTCTGACTTCCTGTTGATCTGATGTCACCACCAGTGTATTTTGTAGATGGTTTATGGATTCCTTTTGTTCCACAACTAGAAAAGGTTCATAGAAGTACTTCTGTAATAGAATATGTCATTCAGGACCACCAAAATAGTTCCTGGACCATGGTCACTAATATTTGTCTCAGAATGAGCTATGTTTTCCCTTTTGGAATGGTAGTTGTGATTTGTGCTGACAGAGGTCAACAAAAATACTGTTGTATGGACCTTCAGAAATCCTGTTCTCCATACAAGAGGAAGCAGTAGCACTGCCACAAGTTTTTCAGGATCCTGAAAATTAACTGAAGGCTGACACTAATATAACAATATTTATCTAAATTAGGTGAGATAAGCTATGAGAATAGCTGAGAAGCTTTTCTTGTTGCTATGCTCTCTCCTCAGCTCCAGTGTGGATTTGAAAGCCAACCATCATAATAATAAACCATAGCCTGGCAACCACAGGGGCAATGACAATAGAGCTGGCATACCTTCAAAGCTTCATTCTTAGAACATGCTCATTATTTGACCTGTCTGGGAGTTTCATAAATATTCTCACTAACAGAGTTTGTCTCTTTTATTTTCATTCAGAGCTTACAGTATCTGTTTCCCATCAGGTATTCACGAGAAAGCAACAACAACAATCCACCACAGGTGGTTGTTGAGCACTGAGCTATCTGAATCCATAGCATGATATTAAAAAACAGTTGCCTAACCATAAAAGGCAAATCTGGAATGATAGTGACTTTGAAAATCTCTGATATATTCTGGGAATCTAGAAGGCCACATTTATTCTTCAAATGGTGCTCATGTTCAGTGATGATCTGGAAGACCCTAATACTCATTTCTGGTTAGCTTTAGAATCAATGAAATCAGGAAGTAGAGCCCGAGGCAGAGTGCTAAACAACCTAATTCTTAAAGCATGTGCCTTCATTAGGTTTCTATTGCTGTGATATAAAATATTACAGAAAGTAACTTGGGGAGGAAAGGGCCTATTTTGCTTTCCACATCAGAGTCCTCATCAAGGAAAGGAGAGCAGAAAATCAAACCCTGTTAGAATCTGGGGACAGGAGCTGATGCAGAGGCCATGGAGGGGTGCTGCTTACTAGCTTGTTCCTCATGGATTACTCAGCCTGCTGTCTTACAGCACCCACGACCACCAGGCCAGGGATGGCACCACCCACATAGGACTGGACCCTCCCACATCAATCAACCAATTAAGAAAATGCCCCACAAGCTTGCCTATAGGCCAGTCTTATGAAGGCAGTTTCTCAATTGAGGCTCCCTCCCTTCAAATAACTCTAATTCATGTCAACCTGACAAAAAAGTTAGCCAGCACAATTCACCCCTTATCAACTTAACACACAAACGTATCACTCACTATTCAACTACCAACTGTCATTTGTTCCCAAGATCCCATGTTAATTTTAATATCACAATATGAAACATTCCAACTTTGAAAAGTGCCAGTCTTTTAAAATTTGAACACTTTAAAAGTTCAGTCTCTTTAAATTATTCAGTCTCTTTAAAAGTTTGAAGCCTTCTCAAAAACTATCCAGAGTTTCTCTAAAATACAGTCTCTACAAACCCAAAATCTGTTAACTGTGGGCTCCTGTAAAATAACTTTTAAAAAGTTACATGGCACCGGTCAATGGTGGCGCATGCCTTTAATCCCAGCATTTGGGAAGCAGAAGCAGGCGGATTTCTGAGTTCGAGGCCAGCCTTGTCTACAGAGTGAATTCCAGGACAGCCAGGGCTATACAGAGAAACCCTGTCTTGGAGAAACCAAAAAAAAAAGTTACCTGGTTTCGTACTCCAAGAAGGAATAGCCAGAGCACAGTCACAACTGAATCTAACAAAATCATATTCCAACACCAAATTTCAGTGTCAGACTTCTGGGACCCAATTACAGGTCATTTTCTTTTTCAACAATAATTGTAAGACAAACCAAGAAACAAAGTATGACCCATACACAGGAAAAATATAGTGCATATAAATGTTGGCTAACTAAATAATCCAAATAAGCTATCAAAAGATATCAAATTAAACCAGGTGGTGGCAGTGCATGCCTTTAATCACAGGAGTTGGGAGGCAGAGGCAGGTCTCCACCTGTGGAATTTAGTTCCGTTAGTGAGAGTCCACGGTGTATTTTAAATTGTCAATATTTATGACACCAAAATTCTATCATTTTTAAGTATTTAAAAATGTCTAGGGGGCTAAAAAGATGACGTAGTGGTTAAGAGCAATGGCTACACTTGCAGAGGTCCTGAGTTCAATTCCTAGTACCCACATGGTGTCTCACAAGCATCTGTAATGGGATCTGATGCCCTCTTCTGTCCTCTGTGGGCACCAAACATAGTAGCGGGACATAGACATACATGCAGGCAAAACACTCATACAGAGAAAATAGAAATAAATAAATCTTTTAAAAATATGGAGAATATTTTATATATCAACTTCAAAATATATTAAAGCATATTAACATAAAAACATGTAAAGATTGTCAACTTTGACTTTACATTGGAGTTGCCTTCAGAGCTATAAAATTTGTGGATGGCTGAATAGCCCTTCTGTAGTGGGTTTTTATCTCAATGGTTTGATATACGGCCTGTACACCAGGTAATTCTAATACTAGCCACACTAGGCCACTGAGTTTTTAAATTATACGCATTAACTCATATAAATTGTACCAATGAATGGGTTCTACTCTGTCATTTCCATGTATGCATATATCAACCTTTGATTTATTTTTTCTACTACCATCGCCCAACCCCTTCTAATAGCAGCGCCATTCTTTGAAGGGGTCACTATTGGTCACTCAGGGTCACCACCCTGATCACATTTGTTTACTGCAATTTGCTCTCAACATGCTCATCATACTTTTACACTGGGGTTTTCTCATAATGCCACCTCTTTTTCTAGTTAATCACTTTCTGTACACTCTGTCCTTTAATCTGCTCCAGAAAAAAACCTATGCTGTTGATGCTACCATTATCTTCTATTTCCTTATGAGGTACAAAGAGGTTAAGGTATCAGTGCCATAGGTAGAATTTAAATCTATGCAGTCTATACTAGAACCTTGTTAGCATATGGGGTCAGGCTCCCAGAGAAGCCTCTCTCTAGTATTTTTAAACCACTTCTTTATTAGTCTTTACCTCACTCCTTGGCCTTTGTTTTCTCGATAGGCCAGTTTCTGGTTGTTATTATGGTCATTATGAAAGAGGAAAAGGAAGGTCTGTCCAGATGTCAAAGGCAAATTGTTTCTAAATATTGTCATGTGAGGAACAATCCTTTGTAAGACATAAAATTCAACTCAGTATACTTATAGGATTCAATCCCTATGCTATAATCAATGAATATATTTATGATAATAATAAAATAATTCACTGTTTATTGTACATTTACTATATATGTACATATATACTTTTATTTCATACATACACAAATATGTTATAAGTTGGCAAATAAATTTCTACAAGCATCATCTCGTTTCATTTCTACAATACCATGAAGGGGATTCGAGTAGCAGCTCTCAAAGGCATGCACGTATGAAAGTCAGTTCTGGAGGTGAAGACATGGCTAGTGATTAAAAGCATATACTACTGTGAGTTTGGCTCCTAGCACCCACCTCAGGTGGTTTAGAACTGTCTGTAACTCCAGCCCTAGGCAATTCTGATGCCACAGGCCTCATGTGCACATACTCACACAAAGATATACATAGTTAAAATAAAAGTATATTTTTTAAAAAAAAACCTCAGTTCTCTATATCCATGAGTTTTGCATGTATGTGTTCAACCAATTGTGGGTTGAAATATTTTTAAAATTGCATCATTGAATGAATAATGATTTTCTTGTCATTATTCTCTTAGCACTATACTATAAAAAGTATTTATATAACCTTTACCCTGTGTTAGATATTATAAAAAAGAATTTAGACATTGGGGCTGGAGAGGTGGCTCAGAGGTTAAAAGTGCTTGCTGCTCTTTCAGAGAACCTGAGTTTGGTTCTCAGCTCAAGGGATTCAAAATGTCTGGCCTCCATTGGCACCTACACACAATAAACACTCTGTCTGTCTCTGTCTCTGTCTCTGTCTCTGTCTCTCTCTCTCTCACACACACACACATATACACACATACAACACAGTCATACATGTAAATAAATGGAGGGGGGATGGTTTAGGTTTTATGTAAATATTACATCACTACTTGAGATTATTGGTATTTGCTGAGGGTCCTGGAAGTTAACACTCTGTGAACACCAAAGGAGAGACAGATGCATACATACATACACACACACACACACACACACACATATATATATATACATATATATATGTGACTGAAGATATATATATGTGTGTGTGTAAACATACACACACACAAATTTGCTAGTTTTTTTGCTAAATGGATTTGTATTAATTGTATAGTAAACATCTTATTTACTAAAACATAATCATTTACTGGATGCAGAACATACCCTGTAAGCCTCATAACAACCTTGTTAAATAAATATTTTTTTAAAGATTTATTTATTTATTATGTGGAAGTACACTGTAACTGTCTTCAGACACTTTTTTCTTCTTGCTCTGGCCCCTCTCGCTCCAGCCTAAATAAGTATTATCTATCTGTTGAACAGCCATTTTCTCCTCATTCCAACATTGCATCCCAGAAAGAAGAAGTATGTAAGAATCAAGACCCTGGGGCTGGGAGGGGTGCCTCAGTGGTTAAAAGTTCATGTCCTCTCGCAGAACATCCAGGTTTGATTCCTAGTACCCACATGGGGCTCATAACCATCTGTAATTCTAGTCTCAAAGGATCTGATACTCACTTATGGCTGCACGCACGTGCTGCATAGGCATCCACACATGCACATAAAAATAAATAAATGAATGAATATCTCTTAAAATATCAAGAACCTAAAGAAAGTAACCAGACTTGGTAAGATCACAGAAGTTACAAGATTCAGATGGTGTAAACAACAAAGTTGGAGGAAATGCTTCTTTGCTGGAGAACATTTCATGTTCTACTGGGAGCGCCAAGGACATAGATTTGTGAGTTATCAACCACACCTGAGTGAGCTTTTCGGTGACTGAACTGCCTTGGGGTCACCTATTCTCGTGTAACCCTCACTCATTCTTCTGTAAGTAACCTCAATACATTTCTTGCTTCATCTATTCAGACTAGGAAGGGATGTTTCTTTCATCTTGCCTCAATTCTCTATCCGGGACAAATAGATATTTGCTCATGTTTCTCCAGGAGAATTCACTCAGCAGCCTTGCACATAACCCTCTCCAGGGAACTAGAGAATTGTAGCCCCTATAATTTATAGAAGGCAGATTCATTATAAGGAAGGGTTTATGTAACAGTCTCCTCCAGGATTAAAACATTCTACCCAGCAGGAAGCTCCTTAAGGCAGAAGGTAAGCAACTCAAAATAGCTTCAGGAAGCCCATGAAACTGACCAGATTGACTAGGACCCTCCATCCCACAGTAAGCAATACAAGCCAAGAGTCCCCCTCAGATGCAGCAGAGCCAAGTTGCAAAGACTCTCAGACAACCCAAGCTGCAAAGGATACTCTGAGACCAGCCCAGCAGCCTGAAAAAAAAAGAAGAAGAAGAAGAAGAAGAAGAAGAAGAAGAAGAAGAAGAAGAAGAAGAAGAAGAAGAAGAAGAAGAAGCAAAAACCAGTGGAGCTGCCCTTAAGATTTTAAACTAATTGAGGCTCCTGGAAAGGACACTTTCCCATCTTTTGATCTGCCTACAGGCTGTTCGATGTGCTTCATTTTTCCAGCTTTCGGGAGTGGCCACTCATGCTGTGCTGGGCTTCGTGGATACAGCTCTCTTTGAGTCATTTCTTCTCCTAAAAGGAACCCCTCACCTATATTCCTATATGCAAGCCCAATAAAATTTATTGGTTACTAAGTTGTACTTTGGTAGTATCCATACTTTGGTCTGTTATGGATTTCCTATCTGGAGTGAGTTGGTGTGTATGTTGCTTGCATCTCCCCAGGAGAAGTCTTGTCACCCAATAGAAGATGTGATGAATTTACACTTAGATGGATTTTACTAGGAAAAAAATGATATCAAGGCCCCAAGCAACCAAATCTGAATGGTGAGTGTGCTTTCAGGTGGGAGGAAGAGCAGCGTTAGGAGATAGTCACCAATGATAGCAGGATGACATCCCAAAAGAAAAGGTCTTTCCCACAACCCGGATTAGGAGAATTAACATAATTGCACAAAGCAATCAGATTATAAGGGGGAAATACTTTGACCTTTATTTTGCAAAAACAAAGGGAGTATCTTGCTCACCTAGGTTTTCGGTAGGAGGAGTTCCATACCTACTTTGCATGCTAGAGGTCAGGAAGGCACTGCCCCACATGATAAAAGAGAATTGCAATTGGAGGTTGTTTTGGGTCTGAGCAGTGGGACCCGGAGACTAGCCTAGCCTGCAGCTGCAAGGGGGAGGGAAAGAACTCAGGTCTGTCTGAGTGCAAGGTCACAGCCTACGGCAAGAGCCTGGGCCTGATTTCCGGGAGGGAGAGCAGCTAGAGGCTTCTGGGAGAGAGAACAATTCCTCATGTTGAGGTGACCCACCCAACGATAAAATTATTTTCATGGCTACTTCATAACTGTAATTTTGCTACTGTTATCTGTCATAATGTAAATATCTGTGTTGTCTGAAGATCTTTGGTGACTCCTGTGAAAAAGCCCAAGGGGTTGTGATCCATAGGTTGAGAACTACTGGCTAGAAGTCTGCAATATACTGGTAGGGGCTTAGTGAAGATCATGTAGCTAAGACAACTTTGAGCTGCAATCACATGGTTGGCTCAAAGGTATGGTCTTCCATTTACTGCTTTACCTGGTTAGTTTATAAAACATATTTAATGTCTCAGGGAAATCCTAATAGGACCGGTCATAACGTTGGAGCACAGTGTTTATGCTCAGTAGGCTTTTGCTTCAGCAGAGCACATTCTTTCAATGAGATTTTATCACACATCAGCCTCAGGAATTCCTCATTCCATTCGTCCTCGGAGGATGTTCTTAATCTGACACATGCAGCCCAGTCTCTGCACCTCCCCAACGCTGCTCTCTCAGTGTGGGTTTTCTTATTTGTGTTTTTCTCTGTCTTCTTAAAAAATGGTGTCCTGTTGCTCCGAGATGGAGTTTTGGCCTACTTTGGTTTTGAAGAGGAAAGGCTTTCCAGTCCATCATAGAAGGAAGTCAAGGCAGGAAACTGGGGCAGAAACTGAAGCAGAGGCCATGGGGGAATGACTGGTATATAAGATTCCTTTCTTATGCTTCCCAGGGCCACCTTCCCAAGGGAGTCACTGCCCACAGTGGGCTGGGCCTTCCCATATCAGTCTTTAATTAAGAAAATGCCCCCACAGACATGCCCATAGGCCTTATATCAGCCATTTCTCAGCTGAAATGTCCTCTTCTTAAGTGACTTTAGTTGGCAAAACCTAATTAGCACAGGTCTTGAACTTGATGCTGATGGGATCAGCAAGGAGTCTAAGGCAGCAGGGAAACTTAATGTCTCCTAAGAAATGATTGTCATCTTTGAAAGAACTCCCAGGTTGACGGAAGGAGCTTTGACACCTTTATGCTTTACATAAATCCCTTATCAGCAGATTGTTAGACGTGAAGAGTGGACTTTTCTCTTTGAGTCCTTGAATTTTCCTTGATTCTATTAACACGCTGTCAGTAATTTGAATTATCTATCCCAGCAATGAGTGGTCTCATCATTGAAGTGGAAACATCACTAGAGGCTTCATGTACTCTCTGTGGTTATGTCCTCTGTTGTTCCCCTGTGGAAGTCTGTGTCCTCTTCACTAGAAAAGCCTCATTGACTACACTCCTTGTGTATAGCACACACACAGGGCTGTCATATGTGTTCCTGACTCAAGCTGGTACCCTCTAATGAAAGGATCTTGATATTTCATTCTGAATGAAAAATAAATAAAAAGGAAAGGAAAGGACATGACTGCTCCTACTTATGGTGGAGGAGCAAGTTTATTGTAGTAGATAAGTTGGAGAGCATAGCCAGAGGCAAACACATCTGGGAGAATCCAGAATGGTCACAACCCTGAGCCGTTGGGGGGAGGGGGGTGCAGGGGAGGAAGGAGGTAGGGGAATAGAAAGGGGAGAGGGGAAACCAGGTACAGCAGGCAAAAGGCCAAAGGCACGAAAGGGTGGGTGCCCAAAATGTCTGGATTATATAGGGAAGAACCTCTGGGGGAAAGGCAGCCCAGAGACAGATAGGATAGGTAGAAGGCAGGGAATGACAGCTATAGCCAGTAACAGGTTGAGACTGAGGGATGCTTGGAGAACCTGGTGGCCAGGTCTGCTTCAATAGATAAAATAGACACAACAACCATTTGTCCAGGGTTTGAAACTTAACACATTGTTATTTTAATTTGGTTTTTCTCTGATCACCACAAATATAGGGCTAGCTTTCATTTTGTTATTTTTTTAAAAATTGCCCATATATTTAAAAACTTCGTTCACTGACCATTGGGAAATTTTAAGGATATCTTTTTTTGAAAAATCAAAAGACAGAAGAAGGAGCCGGCCTTCGAGCAACAGCGATGCAAGATGGCAGCTACCACAAGCTTGGGAGTAAAAGTCCCTCGAAATTTCCGACTGTTGGAAAAACTGGAAAGAAGGACAGAAAGGGGTCGGCGACATCACAGCTGGGGTCTGGAGGACGACAAGGACATGACATTACAAGATGGACAGGCATGGTAATTGGGCCTCCACAAACAATTTATGAAAACCGAATATACAGCCTTAAAATAGAATAAGGGCTTAAGTCCCCAGAAGCACCCCCCACCCCCACCCCGTAAGCTTTGTAACAAGAGTTATATGAGTGGAGTGAGCAGTTCCAGTGGAGTGGGGGATCCAAGAGCCACGGCAGTGCTGGCAAAGTGGCAGAATTCCCACAGCATCATCCTGCAGGAACTGTGGCGCTTGATGATGTCAAAAGAGAACATGAAGCTGCCACAGCCGCCAGAAGGACAGTGTTACAGCAATTAGCCACCAAGGTCCCGCCTCCCCTCCCCATCCAACCCAAGTCTTCATTTTCCACAGTAGTGAATTTTCTAGATATATCTGTAGAGCTCAAAGTACTGGAAAGGAAGCCCCACTCAGACTTCGTCCTGAGACACTGTTCTGATACTAACTTCTTGTCCATTTGAAATACCTATGTTGTGCTGTGTAACATCATCGGTCGAGTGTAACCGCTGTCTGCCTGTTTGAACTTCTGGGATCAAGAGGGTGTGTTGAAATCGGTTTCCTTTGGGAGAGGTGTGCACAGCTAACACAACTGTGAACAGACACATCACACAATCACCTGCTGCTGGCAATTGGCCTGGGTCTGCCTTTGCCTGCCCCGCCCTCCACCACAGCTGTGTGGTGGCCCTTAGAATAGACGAGAAAGCTTCAGGTAGCAGCCGTGGGACTGACTACTGCTGGGCTAGGGGCGCTTTGGCTGCACCCCTGCTTTCTTAAGTCTTACATGATGCCCCATCCAAGCCATGGTCCCCACTCCTCCACTCCCATCCTCGGCCAAAGCTTAGATTGTGACCCTCCCCTCCCTCTGAAACTGGCCGCGGGTGAGGAATTCAGAGCTTCCCATCTCCCCACTTTTAAAGAGGGGTGCTGCTTTCCCTTCCTCAATTCCCATGTTGCCCATCACCACCCAACACTTGCTGTGGCCAGAAGCCGTCAGATGAGGTTGGAAGAGCCTGGCCTCCCTCACTTAGCTCAGGACCACACTCGTTCACCTGCCACTAGCCTGGGAAGGGCGTGCCAATCCTCGGTCCTGCCTCCACCATCAGCCCTTGAGCTTTAAGCTCAGGTCTAGAGGTGAACAGAGCAGTCACAGGGCAACTCAGACCTCAGACCGGCCAGCGCTCAGGGTCCTTGATGGATGTATGCCTAGAGAAAGGCCACACGGAGAGTCCTCAGTGCACACGGTTCTGAGTTGGTTCCTTTTCCCATAATTGCTTTGCTTTTACACATTGAAGAGGTTTGAACAGGGCTCTCAAGTCACCCTGACCACCCATAGGGTCTGATATGGAGCCTGACAGCTGGACCACAAGACCCTGACCCTGCAGACTCAGGTTTCAGAGTTGCTCCTCAGACCCACTGCAGGGACCAGGAGGAGCTCTGTGTCACCACATTTGCAGATCGTTTGCAGGTCGGTGGGTCTGGCCTCCTGGCTCATTGCCACGCTCCCCACTCTGTTCAGGACCACTAAATGTTGAAATATGGATGCATACCAAAATAAAGGCAATTCGTTGTGTTGCAAAGGAAAAAAATCAAAAGACTAACTTTGATGCTCTTTTTACATAAATGTTGCTAAAATTATAATTTTGAATATTTTGAATCCTTGCATAACAAAAATCTTAACACATTTGTACAGGAATGATTTCTGCTTGTCTAGTGATACATGCAACCTGCCTGGATTGTTACATGCTTATGTATTGTTCATTGCTATTGATATGTTTAGTATCAGCAGTGTTCCTAGAGATGCTAGACTAATTTATAACTAAATCAATTCTTTGAAGGTTTTAAAAACTTGTTTTCTCAGTCATTGCTTTCCTCAACATCAACTTTTCTCCTTAGTTTATTTCTAAGTATTTTGGTTTTGATTCTATTGTAAATGAAATCATTGTCTTAAATTATCACTTTTTTTTTCATACTGTATAGAAATACAGCTAACCTTGTATTAATCAGTGAACTACAACTTGCTAAACTTTTATTGAATCTTTAGGGTTTTCTACATATAAGATCACTTCTTATGCAAACTTGATATTTGAAATTCCTTTTCTTGCCTAACGGTTCCAGCTAGAATTCATGGTCACTAGGACATAGGACCATGTTGACTAGAAGCGATGGAAAGGGTACTCTGGTCATGCTGCTTTAGTCTTCAGTACTGAAGTCTTACTTGCTGTGTTTCAGTCTTTCTGCCCTTTCCTGATTTTCATCGTGAATGTGTGCTACATTCTGCCAATCGCTTTTCCTGCTATCATTTGAGAAAAAAAAACCTCTCAATATTATGTTTCCTCCCCTCTTTAGTCTATTAACATGACATGTATCATAGATATCTGTGTGGTGAGCAATTCATATACACTGGGAATAATTCTCATTTGGTGTATAGTATTTCTGATATACTGTTGAATCTCATTGCATAGTATTGAGTATTTCTATGTATGTGAGTGTTTTGCTCCATTCCTACTAATTGAGCCTTACTAGTTCTAGGACTGTTGTGATTTCTTCTTCTCTTTCTTCCTTATATTTGTTCTAGCTCCTACAATGCCCCCTCCCTTTCTGTGGGATTCCCCAAGCTCTGCCTAATGTCTGGCTGTGGGTCTCTGCATCTGCTCCCATCAGCTGCCAGAAGAAGCCTCTCTAATGACTACTGGGCTATGTACCAATCTACAAGTATAGCAGAATATCATTAGAATTAATTTCATTGACGTGTGTGTGTGTGTGTGTGTGTGTGTGTGGTGGGTGGGGATGTCAGTCTATCCTAGGTCCCTGAGCCATTCAGCTTCTGGTTCCTGGCAATACAAGCAGTCAGTATAGGGGATGGATCCCTCTCGTGGTTTGGGGCTCAATTTGAACCAGTCATTGATTGGCCACAGCAAGATGTGCCGAACCACCATTGCCCCAGCACATCTTGCAGGCAGAACAGGTATGGGTTGAGGGATTTGTAGCTGGATTGATGTCCCAGTCCCACCTTTGGAAACCTTGCCTAGTTACAGAAGATAGCAGGTTCAGGCTCTGTGTCTTCCATTACTATGAGTCCTCAATAGGGTCACTCCTTATAGGTTCCAGGAAGTTTCAACTGCACTAGGTTTCTACATAGTCCTCTAAGTGTCCCCCTATTCCAGTTGTCTCTCCCTGTGTTCTCTCCTTCCCTCCCTCCCCCTCACAACACCTTCCATTCCTATCCCCCAGTATACCCAAAAAAACTATTCTGTTTCCCTTTCCCAGGGAGAACCATGTACCACCCTCCCTGAGCCTTCCTTGTTACTTAGCCTCTTTGGGTCTGTGGGTTGTAGTGTGATTATCCTTTACTTCACAGCTAATACCCAGTTATAAGTGAATGCATGTCATGTTTGTCTTTCTGGGTCTGGTTTGCACTCGGATATGTAATGCAGGCATTTATAGGTCTAAACTACCCTGGAGAAGTGGATTTAGAACCTGGAGAGACCTCTCAGCAGTTAAAAGCCAGTACTGCTTTTGCAGAGGACCGAGGTTCATTTCCTGTTAGACTATCTCCAACTGATAGTCTCCACTTCTTATTACCAGCAGAGATTTGGGAGGAAGCCGATCAAAATGGAGAATGTGGTAATAGACTGTCTTCTGGATGTAAGGGTCCCTCATTAAGTACAGGCCTCATTACCCTGCCTCTTTGGCTTTTGTCCCAACATCCATTGCTCTTGTATGAGTGCAGACATGATGTAGAGAGCCAGTTACTCATCTGGATACTCCTAATGAAGGTCCTCTGTCATCATAATGACAATTGTCTCAAAGTCCTTCTCACTCTCTGAAGCCAGTCTCTAATTTGGGTAGTTTACTGCAGTGAGTGCTACTTCTCATGGTTTTTCCATGTGTTTCAGACTTCACTTCTGTGATCAGTCTGAGCTCTTTTATCCTCAGACTTCCAGATAAATGTTTGGAGGGCACTACAAATATCCAGAGAGACATGCCAGTATTTATTTTGCATAATACTAAAACAACGGTATTTGTATTTCTAAAATTCTTAAAGTAATGGGTGAACCCAAAATTCAGTGTATTTATAACTAAATTGGTTGTGTTAAACCTGAAATAAAAGTATTATAAGGCCAATATTAAGCATGCAAATTATTAGTATAAAAATTGAAAAGACAAACTACTATGTTGACCTAATGAGCATACAAAAATTAAGCGAGGTTAAATAATAATGACAAGTCAAAAGTGGAATAAACTTGATATTTAGAATGGGTAAATAGTATGATAGGCAAGTTATATCTTAATGAGCTATTTTTAATAAAGAAGGTCATATATCATATTCATGACTCAGATAACATAGCAACAATATTAATTGTCTCTCAAATTATTTGTACATTTTAATGACATTTCAATTAAAATTTCTTATAAATCCTGGAAGGGTAGAAAGTAATAAATCAACTAAAATTTAGCATATTCAATAGAGGATATTTGTAAGCAGTTTGCCAAATGGCAGACCCAGCTGGCTGTTATGAAGAAGTATTCAGTTTTCCTATGCTCAGAAATACATGTAGCTCAAGCCTCATGGAGGGGCAAGGCCAACTTGATCTCAGAATAGTAGGTTGCCTGCTTATCTTTCTCCCATAGCAACAATAAATTCATAGACATCCGTGGATAAAAGTGCCTTTTTGAGAGTTTTGGAATTGAAGTAGATATTTCTGATATCTTTATAGCACTTATGACCTAGCAGACGTCTTTTGAGAGCAGAGACCAAACCCAGACGACAAGTTCATTAACTGCTGTCCTATCTCCAGACCCAGAAATAGCTATTCTGTGGACTTAGTTTTTCCCCATTGGGCCTTATGAGAACTATCTGCCAAGGCACCTGGTAGGAGCTCTGCTTATTTATGCCTTAGGTGACAGGCACATAAATCTCAGTCCTAGCTATAGACCTTGAAATCACCTTGAATATTGACTTGAGTTCCTGTGATCTGCAATCGGAGAGTATTCCTGCCCATAAAAGAATCCAGATGAAGAAATACTAGCTGAGAACATAGGGAGCCCTTGCCAACATCTTTCTCACAGCAAATCCTAAGATGGTCTTGCACACTGGGTCCAGCCCCTCTTGCCTGTGGACAGCGAAGTATATATAAGAGATGGGGAAGAGCTTTGGGAATCCACCAAGAGAGAGAAGGAATGCCCAAAGCGATCAAGAGCATGTGGGCAGTGTAGCTCCCTGGTGGAGGGAAGGGAAACCACTGCTTCCAGTAGTTAGGTCTGGTTGTCCTAGGCCCAAGGCAAGCTCATAGATGACAGGACTCAAGCTCAGTTGGGGTCTTTGGTGAGACAGTTGAGACAGTGACTCCTCTGGTGCCTGGGTGATCGATAGAGAGAAATCCCTTTTGTCATCTTATATAGCTTGGAGGCAACAGACAGGTGTCACCTTGAGCTTGGAGATCTATAAATAGATCTATAAATAGTATTATCAGCATAAAACATTGTGTCTAATGTGAGTACTGAAAGGACAAGTAGGAGGAAGAAAATATCTCCAGATCTGAAGTCTAAAACATGAATGAGTCCAATATAAAAGCTGTAAAAAGGCACTGTAAGAAAATGTAAGGAGGGGCTGGGGAAATGGCTTAGTGGTTAAGAGCACTGACTGCACTTCCAGAAGTCCTGAGTTCAATTTCCAGCAACCACATGGTGGCTCACAACCATCTATAACGGGATCCATGCCCTCTTCTGGTGTATCTGAAAACAGCTACAGTGTACTCATATACATAAAATAAATAATATTTTTTTTTTAAAAAAAGAAAGTGTAAGGAGTCTCCAAAGAAACCAATATGAGCTCTCCATCCTCACGTCATGTGTGTATGTGTGTGAGAGAGAGGGATGGGAGGGAGGGAGAGGGAGAGGGGAAAGGGAGGGAGAGAAGGAAAGAGGGAAAGAGAGCTTTCTCTCCTTTATAATCTGGCAAAACAAAGCTAAAAACACAGATGTCTGAAGAGGAGGCAAAATGTTTGCATTGGGTGACTGTGGGTACATTCTTATTGCCATTCTTTGACACCTAGACATATGAATTCTAGTTTGGGTAGAAAAGGCATCATATATTGGATAGTGATTCAAAGCACATGTGTTCCTATGGAGAACCTTGTTCCAGTCTTGACATGCATTGTCTCCTATATATACTATATGTGTAATATCTTCAAAAGGCCACCCCACTGTCATGCAAACAAGGTGCTTCAGTGTAGACTATTCTTGTAGTAGCAGTAAATTCTACAAGCATAGAAACATTGCCACATGTGTTCACAAGATGAGTCATTAATCAGATATATTATGGTATGGATTCCATAATGGTCTACAAGAATCTTTAAGTTTATATATAGAAACTCTGACCTAAGTATTGTAGTCTAGAAAGACAACTTATTTCGGGGGAATATTTTGTTTTTATTATGTATAGGCATGTGCATCTCTCTGTGTGTATGTTGCTATGAGAAGAGGTGGCTGCAAAGGCCAGAGGCATCTGATTCTTGGAGCTGGACTTACAGTTGGTTGTGAGCTGCTAGATATGGGTGCTAGGAACTGAACTCGGGTCTTCTGGAAAAGCTGACAGTTCCTTAAACTGCTGAGCCCTTAAACTTCCAACCCCAGGAAGACAAATCTCTTAAGTAATGCTACAGATAGTGGGTGAGTCCTGCTCATTTCTGATGGACACAGGGGCTACCTATTCTGTTTTAACCTCACACTTGGGTTCCACAGTTCCATCACCAACTTCTGTCACAGGGGTGGACGGACCCCCCTTTAGTGAAAGAGATAACTTTTATAGTTCCTTTAGATAAGGAACTCACTTTGCAAAGACTGCTCCCAATGATCAACCACCTGTGTCACATAGGATAGGAAAAGGTATAAAGTTTAAAGTTTAGTTAAGTTCTGAGGATGTGAAAGTTTCTAAGAAAGTGTTTGAGGGTCTAAGAAAGACTTAGGAATGTGAAAAAACTCAGATGGTGACAGGAAAGTGATTTATCTTTTTGTAAGTTTAAAGAGATTCTTATAAGCTTAGAGAATCTGCCTCTCACAGGTCAAATGGACTCAAGATAATTACTGTCAATTAACAGCTTCTTCCCCTCCTTACCTGCCTATTCCTGAGGGAGGGATCTATTTCCCTTTCCCTGGTTCTGGGACTCCCCCCTCCCACTCTTCCCAAAACCATTGGCCTAAGAGTTTCAACTGTATGCTTAAGAAAAAGGTTCCTCCCTAAACTCCCAAACTTTATCTTCTGGCCCTAGCACGCAGGTGTTCTCTCAGAACCTGCATCCAGAAAGCTCCAAAACAGTGACTCACAAGTGCTCTGGCCCAGCCTCCAGACTGCCTCAACTGGGCCTTTACACTCCTACCCTGAGATGGTCCCACAACCTGGACAGCAGTAAACACCCAGCCCTTCCCGGACTTGGCTTTCATTCCAGCTTTTTGCCTACATCCCATAACGGACCTCCCCCCCCCCATGTCAGCAGGAGGTAGTCATAGATGATTATTCATTTATTATCAACAAAAGACTGGGATATTTGATTTCAGACCTGGGACAAGGAACTAGGGTGCATTTTTACCTATCAAAGCAGAACTGATCTCCAGGTTCTCCCAGCATCCCTCAGTCCCTACCCAGCATATCTTGCCCCCAACCTTGAACTTTCCAGCCCAGAGGCTGAGCTGTTCTTTCCCCCAGAGGCTCTTCCCTATGTAATCCAGACATTTTGCAAACTTTTCCTCTCTACCCCTCCCTCCCATCCTTTTCCCTCCTCCTCCTTCCTTCTCTCTCTTTCTTTCCTTCTCTTCCCCCTCCCCTTCGTCCCTCCCCATGGTGACTTCCCTTGCCACCATTCTTAAGAGCAGATTCCCAATAAACCAGCATTTAAGAGAACCTGGTTTGAATTGGCTCATTTAGCCAGTGGAGAAATTATATATAGATATAGATATAAGTATAGGCTTAGGTATAGATATAAATATATAGAGAGATAGAGATAGAGATACATACACACTTGTTATGGTTATGGTAATGGGAAGAGACAGGGCATGATTGGAACAAAGACAGATAAGGCACAGGCATGAAATAAATGTCTCTTCCACGACATTTAGAAAAACACAATGATTTCTTGTGCCTGAAATATAGGGCAAAGGGGAGCCCTAGGAAGATAGGGTTGAGGTCTTGGTGCCTTTCATCTTTCATGAAAAGATTGAGTAACTAGGAGTCAAAAAGAAGAGCCGGATTTCAAAACTATTAGGAGTGTGTTCAGGGAAATGACTCAGCATACAAAAGCACGGATTTGAAAGCCTAGCAACCTGAGTGTGCTATCCGAAACCTACATAAAAGGAGGCTAGGAAAGATCCAATTACACAAAGATATCTTCTAGTCTCCATGGGCACACCATGGAACGAGCACACACACATACACACACACACATGCATGCGTGCACTAATAATAATAATGATATATTTTATTTTAAAATATTAGAAGTGAAATCAGAATGACTTACTCTTGAACAGGTTTAAGCAGCTGAGTAAATGGAAGGCCCAGATAGAGATTTGAAGCCCAGGAAAAAAGCTTCAAGTCAAGGAAATTAAGATGTGCCAATAAACACATAGAGCAATGCTAATGAAAACCTTGGATGGAGTGAGAACAAGTGTGTAGAAGCAACATCAGGCTCAAAGAAGGATGGAGAGGTTGGCAGTCAAGTTTGCCGCACAGGACATTTTTACTTGTGCCATTTGGAGCAAGTTTTTCACCTTTCTGAATCCATTTCCAAATGTTTAAAGGAGACTGAATAGGACTACCCCTCCCTTTAGCAGGAAGAAAGGCTAAAGATAATGCAGGGTTTAAGGTGGATTTCCTTGTGAGGATTCATGTTAATTAATTACAGCATTCTTTTGCTCGAGTGTTACTCCTCAGCAGTATTGGATCTAAGAGTTTGTTAAGAGCATAGATTGTGCTGCTGATGGTACACACTTCTTCACAGCTTTTATTTGCTAATCACTCTGACTTCTACTGTAAATTAGTGATTTTTTTTTGCTATGAAAATATTTCTTAAAAGCTTTCAAGTATGACACACACACAAAGACAATTTTATCTTTTAAAATAATGTCAACAATCACATTTATCCTGGCTAGTTTTTGTCAACTTGACGCAAGGTAGAGAGCCCTCTGAGAGGAAGGAACTTCCACTGAGGAAAATGCTGCCATCAGATTGGCTTGTAGGCCAGAGTATGGAGTCATTTTGTTAATATAGGATCTGGAATAGCCTATAGATATAGGATCATACTGAGATAGATATAGGAGGGCCTAGCTCACTGTTGGTGGTGCCACTGCTGGGCATGTGGGTCTGAGGTGTATAAGCATCCTTCTATGGCTGCCGATCCAGTTCCTGCCTCCTGCTTCCTGCCCTGAGTTCCTTGCTGATGGACCATGACCTGAGAGGTGTATGCAGAAATAAACCTTTCCCTCCGCACGTTGCCTGTTTGGTTGTGGTGTCTTATCACAGAAAGTGAGACAGCACTCATGGTCTACTCCTAATTATAGTTACTTCTTTTGAAAGATGTTTTTTTTTAAAAAAAAAATTACGTGTGTGGGTATCCGTACGTCCATGTTCAAGGACAGAGACTGGAATAGGGCATTATTTCCACTGTAACTGGAGTCACAGGTAGTTGTGAACTATCCCATATAGGTACTGGGAGCCCAGCTCTGCTCCTCTAGAAGAAAAGGACGCTCTCTTGACCCCTGAGCTGTCCTCTCCAGTTCCTATAATTACATAAAGCATCAGCAGTCATTAGAAATACAGCAGCAGACAATAAAACCTAACACCTTAGACTGCTTCTACTTTAAACCATAAGCATGCCTATTTTTCAAATCATATTTTAAGCAGTTTAACTTAAAATAACAGGCATTCACGGTGACAGACATTTAATTTACCATTCTTAATTAATTGGAAAACCCCAGTTTCAAAAAACAAACTTATTTACATGGGGCACACAGAAAAGTCAGGTTTACTTACTAGCAACAATTCAGTCTCCGTTAATCAGTGACAGGCTGTGAAAGTGTTTTTATCTGGAATACGGAAGAGAAGAACACCCTGCAACTTTGTACACTTGAATAGCTGCACGGACCAGCACAATCTTGAAAGATATCCTAGGAGAACAACAAAGTTTATCACATTTGTCCTTTCAAATGCCTAACAGAAGTCAATAATTTCTTGCAGCTGTCCTCAGGTCCTTTTTTTCCCTAGGGAGTTGACAATGGCTATGTTAATCAATTCTGTAAGACTGACTTTAGACTAGGGGCCTCTCCAGGAGAAGGACTTGTTTCATCTCTCTCTGCCATAGCATCCCATCACAGGTGTGTGTAGAATTGACTAGGTCCTTAAGGGTGTTCCATAGCCAGAAGTGTCCGTGGTCCACAAATTATCAATTACTATTATCCTTTTCTTTCAGGGTAGAATTCTGAAAATAAAGTATCGTTAGTGATATTGCTTTACTAGGATTGGCTTTCTCTGAAAGCTACCTATGACTTTCTCAGCAGTTTATTCATTTAAGCATATGCTTTCCAAAACTTTTAACCATTGCAAATCTGTGCTTAAAGCTTACCTTCTGGAGCTTGCAATCCTGGCATTTGACAAAACTAACTTTTATTCTGTATTATACAGGATGAGGAAGAATTGGTGTTCACGTTCAGAACTCTTTTCTGTGGTGCTGGGACCTGGACCTGAAGCCTCATGCAAGCCCGGTAAGTTCTCTACAAGAGCTATAGCCTATTTATTTATTTATTTATTTATTTATTTATTTATTTGCTTCAACACTAACATTTGCTTTTAAGATAGGATCACATTGTTTCTAATTTTTTCTATAGTAATAACATTACCAAAAAGTACCACCAAGACTGTTCCCAGAAGTCACAAGGTACACAAGTCACAGGACTCTGACAAAGTACAAAGGTAACATATTTACTGGCCTAAGTGGAGAGACTACGTTCAATAGTTTGCTTTTCCTTTAGGCCCTGATTTGGGGATTAAGTTTTTGGGCTATTTTTTTTTACAATTTTCAATCAGGGAAGATTTTATTGCTTCACATGTCACGCCTAATAACATATATGCTGCTCTGTAAATGTTCGTCAGCCAAATTTGCATGTAGTGCCACTTTGCTGCTGTGTCATGGTAACTTTATCGCAAGAAATTGCTGCTGAAGATTAGGGAGGGGAATGGGGAACGTGTTGCTTGAGTGAACGTTCATGGTGGACATTCCTGAGTATCCTTTCATTTGCTTCTCTCACGCGGTGTAGACGATTGGACAGAAGGAGCAGTTGGAAGAGTTATGGCATGTAAACACACCCAACAACATCTACAAACTCTACATTTGAAATTACCCCCATTTCTGCACCACCTTTTCTTTAATTAAGAACAGTAGTTCTATGTTCATCAATCTATATTCCCATCTAGTGGCCACAGGGGCAGCTCCGTGCAATTAAATTTTTTCTTGATTATGTTTTCTAAAATCTGGGGAAGAAAAGGAAGAGTATAAGGCCTGGATGAAAATCAAAGCCCATCTTACTGACGAAGCAGTGGCAATGAGGAAATGTTGAAAACATGTCTACACAGTTTCTCTGGACATTTCAGAGAACTGAACTCAGAAAAGACCACTTTAATGGAGATTTGCTTTAGTATTATATTTGAAGTCATTCTCCATGTCATTAACCACTTTGCAAACATAATATTAAAGACGACACAACAGTCCAACCTTTGTTAGATTGACTGTTCTTAAAACTTCAACGCAAACGCTGCAGTATTGTACCTTGGATCTCTTTGTCCATATTTTTCCTTTCCTATTTTCCTATTCCTTACATTTGAATTCTAGAATAGAAATAACTAGTTAAGCAGGCAGTGGTGGCGCACGCCTTTGATCCCAACACTCGGGAGGCAGAGGCAGGCGGATTTCTGAGTTCGAGGCCAGCCTGGTCTACAGAGTGAGTTCCAGGACAGCCAGGGCTACACAGAGAAACCCTGTCTCGAAAAACTGAAAAGAAGAAAAAAAGAAAAGAAATAACTGTCAAAATGGGATTGCTTAAATAAAAGACAGCTGGGAGGTGGTGATGCAGGACTTGAAACCCAGCACTCGGGATACAGAAGGAGGCAAATCTCTGTGAATTCAAGCCAGCCTCATCTACAGAGTGAGTTCCAGGACAACAAGGGCTACACAGTGACACAGTGAAACCCTATCTTGAAAAATAAATAGGTAAATAAATAAAATTAAAGAAATCTTGTCTCTATGTAGGCAATCTCAGTGAATCAAAACAAAAAAGAACTCTGTATGTTGGCAATCCCCATAGTCAGGAGACTCACAAAGTCTGTGTCATGAAAGAAGGAAAGAAAGCAAGATAGTTCAGCAGGTAAAGGAGCTTGCTGCCAACTCTGACCACCTGAATTCAATCGTTGGAACCCACACAGTAGGGAGAACTGACTCTAGCAAGTTGTCCTCTGACTTCCGCAGAAGCATCGTAGCACATTGCACACACGCACACATGCATACACATCCACATGAAATAATCACAAATGACTAAAAATTTAAAATTAATTGACTAGTTAATTAAGTTATAATGGGTAGGAGCTGCCCACTGCAGATTCCTAGACATGGAAAGGAGCTATGGCATCAGAGTAAAGATAGTAGCGTGAGTCCCATAGTCCAGTTCACTTCTGGACCAGGGAAGCTGAGTGTGTCTTTTGAGTCCTGTGAGGATCCCTATTACACATTTTCTTGACCTTCAGTGCTTTTGGATTAATCTGTATTAAAATTCTGAACTCAGGACTCAGTGGGAATTTCGGAGTTCTGTCTCCCATCAGTAGTCCTGCTTGTAGACAGACACTTTTCTCTGTTGAAGTGTGAGTGTCTTTCTAAACGTTACTTTCCTGTTTTGGAATGGAAAAGTCAGCTATCCCTTTGCTCTGTCTCTCACACTTAGTCATGAGCAGCTCTTAGGATGCCATTGTCAGGCTTGCTTCTCCAGGATGAAAACAATGGGCATGGCTCTTGTGCTGCAATCTGTGTAATAATAATAATAATAATAATAATAATAATAATAATAATAATAATAAATAATTATTATTATAAACCCAGTATGCAAACAGAAGTGGTTGTTTAATGTAAAACAGGTGCTTGGGGGTGTATGTGTGAATTCTTTCCCTTTTGTTCCAAATTAGAAGACTAAATAATACAAAGGCTATGTGGCTTCCAGATTGTCTTTTTAAGATTTATTTATCTACTTTGTGTGAATACACTGTAGCTGTCTTCAGACACACCAGAAGAGAGCATTGAATCTCACTACAAATAGTTGTGAGCTACCATGTGGTTGCTGGGAATTGAACGCAGGACCATTTGGAAGGGCAGTCAGTGCTCTTAACCACTAAGCCATCTCTCCCAACCTGGCTTCCAGAGTTTTCAAAAAGGTTTTCTAGGATTGGTGAGTTGGATCAGTCAGTAAAGGTATTTGCCACCAAGCCCAAAAATCCAAGTTTGATCCCTGTTCTTTTTTAAAAATGTATTTTCTAAAAGGCCCTCTAAGTTTTGTCCTTATTATGCTAGTGCAGTTCAGACTGAAAAAGTAAATTGTAAGTATTTGCTTTCATTTAAAGTAAAAGAGGTGATGAAATGTTAATACCGGTATACACAGAATATATCTTTAAAAAAAAGAACCCTCTAAAATACATTTAAGATAGAGTCTGTGTATACCACTCTAGCCTCCAATTCACAATCCTGCTTCTTAGCCTCCCTAGGAGTAGAATTATAGGTTCATACCACCACACCCAGTCTATATTTGTAGAGTTCAGATCCCTGGAACCCTTGTAAATGCTGGGTGGGCGTGGCATATACTGCATATACTTCCAGGTTACAAAGACAAACCAGATCCCTGGTGCAATCTGACGAGCCAGAGTGGCCTGTATTAGCAAGCTCTTGATGCCTTTAAGATGAACAAGGGGATCAAGGAAGACGCTGGATGCTGACCTCAGGCCTCCAGGTGCACATGTACACAAGTGTGAGAGAAGGGCAGAAAGAGGTCTAAGGATCCTATGATCCATCTTTAACTTCGGAAAGGCACGAATGGTAGAGAAAAGGAGAAAACTTTCCACTGAACTCTTTTCTCCTAAGAAAAGGCATAAAGCAAAATCTGTATTTAGGACTCTGGTCAGAGAAAATTTGAAACTTGTTAGATGGAATTAAGAAGGAACATGTAGCATTTAGAGCATCTTTGGTTTCCAAAATGACTGCCCAGGAGCATAAGACAACTGATGTGGGGAAATATGGCAAATGCCCCACAATTGGAGAGGGTTAATAATGACATCAAATGGGAAATATAGAAAGTTCTAATAATTAGTTATAATGGTCAGAACCATTTTGCTTTCCTGGACAATTGATGCTAGATGACTGAGTCCAGGGGTCATCTGTAATTAAGAAGAGACCAACATTATTGAGGTGAAATCTTTCCTCAGAGTCAGTATACAGAGCATGGTCCAGAGCAGGACCAAGGTTGCATCTCAAGCTGGCGGAGGAACTTGGTAACGTGTAAGAGTCTTCTTTATGTTACTGGCTTTGGCCGCTTACAAACTGTAAAGGGGTTGTGGAGAACAGGTAAGCCTGGACACTGTGAGAGGCCTGGAAATACCACTGGTGAAGGTACAGCCTCAGCTGCAATGGGAACCCCAGTGTTGAAGGGGTCCTGGAAAGATGTTGATGCTTGGCATGAAATGGCATGATTAGAATTCCTTCAGATATGCCAGGCCATTGGTGAAGGTGAAGCCTCAGTTATAGTGGAGACTGTCTTTATATTGGAGGCACCAGGATCATGGGGCACTTGCCAAAAACAGTGGCAGGTGTAAAGTGGAGCTGGCCTGAGTCTACAAGACTGCAAAATCAGACAAGTGGGGTGTGGTGAGAATTTTGGTTTCTTTAAAAATACAGAAATGTTATGTGAGTATGATTTTTGTTTTAATCCCAGGTATGGGATATGGAGCTGCTTCAGATTGTCCACAGCTGCTGTGATCTGGCAGAGGCATAGTTTTGCCAGCTGCAGATAGTTTATGTTTGGAATTCTGGGCACGCTTCAGAGGGTATATAAATGCTAAAGCCCTAAGAGAGACAGTGGCTGCTGCTGCCCCCTCCCCGTGCCTCCTGGTACTGCTGCTGCTGTTTGCTGTTTGGATGTTGTTTGTTAAGTATACTAAATTGGAGTTGCGCCAGTGAACTCAATGCCCCTAATCAGCAGGAAGTAGTCTAATGATAATGATCCTCCCTTTCCCCTCTAACTTTCCCTCCTACCTAGTGTTGGGGGGCTGGAATGATAGAGAAGGGTGATAGGGAAAAGAACCAATAAGCTTGCCAAAAGTCCAGTTCCTGTGGCACTTCTCAAGCCCTTTGGACTCCAGAAGCTTGTGAACCACAGACATCACACATGAAGCTATTTACACTTCCGGACTTGGATTTTGCTTTGCTTCGCTTGTGACTGTGTCCTGGTTCTTCCCTCTTGAAATATTAGAGAAACTGAATATTTTAAAGAAATTGAACTTCGATATTTGAAGGTTTTTTTTTTTAAAAAAAATGTGCATTTGTGTTTTGCCTGCATGTATGTCTGTGTGGAGGTGTCAGATCCTCTGGAACTGGAGTTACAGATAATTGTGAGCTGCAGTGTGGGTGCTGGGCCTTTAGAAGAGCCTTGCTCTTAACCACTGAGTTCTCCCTCCAGCCCTTAGCGTTCGAACTTTTAAAGAGCATAGGACTTTAGAAAATTGGAATGTGGGCAAGACAGATTTGGGGTTGAAGGTTTTGTGGGTGGATTGGTGCCCCCTCCCCCTCCTCTAGAAGTCCTGCCTGACTACAGGAGTTGGCCATTTCAGTTTCTGTATCCCCCTTCCCAATGGGGTCTCCCCCTTCTCTGAGAAGGGGAAAGGACAATGAGGGGAGGGACTTATAAGGGTGAGACTGGAGGCAGAGGAGGAAGGGGGCTGTGACTGGGATGTAAAGTGAATAAAAAAATTATTGAGAAAAAAGACAAAAAAATGGAATGTGTTTTCTATTGTGGTATTGATATTAATTTGATCTTGGGGATAAAAGAAACAAAAGGTTATGGCTTATTAGTGATACTTTGGTGTGTCAAATTGGCAAGCAGTCAGTTGTCCTAATTAGGGTTTTCTTTTCCTTTTTTTTTTTTTTTTTTTGGCCAACTTAACACAACTTAGAGTCATCTAGGAAATGGGACCTCAACTGAGAAAGTGTCTCCATCAGATTTCCTGAAACCAAGTTTGTAGGGCATTTTCTTTTTTTTTTTCTTTTCATATTTTATTTACATTTCAAATGTTTCAGATCTCCCCTTTGGAACCTCCCCATTCCCTCCGCCTTCCCCCTGCCAATATGGGGATATTCTCCAACCCACCCTCCCACCCACCCACCCACTCACTCTCATCTTTCCTCCTTGTTATTCTCCTATACTGTGGAATATAACACCCTCAGGCCCAAGGGCCTCTCCTCCCCCTGATGGCTAACAAGACCCTCCTCTGCCGCATTAGTGGCCAGCACCATGGGTCTCTCCATGTGTATTCTTTAGTTGGTGGATCAGTCTTCAGAGGTATGGGGGGGGGTATCAGGCCAGTTGCCACTGTTGCTACTTCCCTGGGGCTGCACACTCCCTCAGCTCCTTCAGTGGGCATTTTCTTGATAATTATTGATGTGGGAGGGCCCAGTAGACTGTAGGCAGTGCCACCCCTGGGCTGCTTGTCCTGGACAGTATCAAAAAGGAAGCTGAGCAAACTATGAGGGGCAAGCCAGGAAGTAATGTTCCTTCCTGGTCTCTGCTTCAGTCCTGTCTCCATGTTCCCACCCTGCGTGAGTTTCTGCCTTGGTTTTCCTCTATAGTGGACTTTGAGCAGGACATGTAGACCAAATTAGCACTTTCTTCTACAAGTGGTTTTGATTGTGATGTCTGTAATACAATAATAGAAAGTGACTAGGATTCTTCCGAACCAGTCCTCTGAACCATATATGGGGGTAGAGTTTAAACAGGTTTAGATGTGAGATACAGATTTGGGGGGGGATACATCAGCTCATATTCAGAGCCACAGGACTGTGTGAGATCTCACAAGAAGACAATAGAGAGAGAACAGAAAGTTAAAGGGAAAACCCAGGGTACTGTAATGTTTAGGGCTCAGCAAAGTAGGAGAAGAGCAGTGTGAAGACCAGCCAGTGAAGTAAAAGTAAAATCATAAGAGTAGTTCGGGCAGTGGTGGCGCATGCCTTTAATCCCAGTACTTGGGAGGCAGAGGCAGGAGGATTTCTGAGTTCGAGGCCAGCCTGGTCTACAGAGGGAGTTCCAGGACAGCCAGGGCTACACAGAGAAACCCTGTCTCGAAAAAAAAAAAGAATATTTCTATATAAAAATCATGAAGAAAAGAACCCCAATTCAACTGAATCAATTCAACTGAATGCTGCTGAATAGCAAAGAATTGAAGGTCTGAACAACAACCATTGGATTTAGAAACATGGAGGTGACTGTAGAGCTTCACAATCACCATTTCAGTGGAGTCACATGGAAGAAAAGCAAGCTGAATTATATTTAAGAATAAGCAAATTTTCAGAGACTATTAAGTTTCCACAAGGAATACTGCAGAAACCATATGGAAAATTTTTTGACTGATAGCTTCTAAAGGGAAAGAAAACACAAACTTTATGTACCTGACACAGTTCTTTCCACCTGTGAATGTGCAATAAATATTTCCTTTTTTATTGGATATTTTCTTTATTTACATTTTAAATGCTTTCCCTTCTCCAGGTAATAAATTTTTTTTGAACCGAACTAAATTACATGCAGCTTCTATTCCCTCTCTGAGGGTACTGCGTTCAAGCCAGAGAGGTGGCACAGTCGTGGCATATTGGTATGGTATGATTTCTGCAAAAGCAGCCAGGCCACATATTAAATGTACCCTCAGAATGGGTCTGTAATCATGCAGCCAAAGTCCCTCTGAACCATACTCAAAGAACTGCTCTTGGATATTCAAGGATCACTGGGAACTTTCACATAGCCACCTCTTAGTCATTTATTATTTGTTAAAGATTAAAACCTAAAATGACTTCCCAGGCCAAAGTGATCACATAAATGAGGGAAATGCTCAGGTAGGGACTATGGTGAGCTTATGAGATCAGAAGACGACAGGCACTGGTTATTTCCAACAGATAAATGGCCAATGGTGTAACTGTCGTCTTCGTAAGCATGGAAAAATAATTTTATATAGAAATGTCTTCATTTTTTAATGTACTCTTCAATTTAACACATACATACATGTATGTATATATAGCTGCACATATATACTGTAGGCTAAACAAAATATATCTGTCGACCACATTTAACCTATGAACTGTGTGGGTTTGTGACCTCTGTTTTAGAGCAATTTTGACTTTTGTCTGCCTACAATGCCTGCTCTGATTTTCACTGAAAATACGAAATTAGCTTTTTTTTTTTTTTAATGTTAAAAACTATCAGAGGTTCCTTTTTTTTTGTTTACAAGAAATATTTTGTAGTCACAGACTCTACCTTCTTAGCCACCTTAGGGTAGAGAAGCTTGATAACAGGGTAATTTTTCTCCTTATTTTGTGATACGCAGCTAAACAATGATATCCCAGGACCTGGAGATTTTCTTAAAAATACAAACCCAACCTTCTTTCTGAATGAAAAAAGAAAAAGAAATAAAAGAAGGACATGACTATGACGAAGATTTTTTAATGTAGATGCAAAGGTGAAAGCAGAGAGAGGGAAAAATCCTAGCTGAAAATATCTGACAGACTGAACTGGACCATGAGAAGAAAGAGGAGGAGCAAGAGATGGAAAGCCTACCTACAGGCAGCCTGGGCCAAGGCTAAGGGAGCGGTGTTGCCAAAAGGGATTATGTAGGAATCAGGCTTAGGGAAAGAGAAGTGGAAGACGGACCGCCCCTGGGAGCTGGAGGTTTAGGGTAGGGGGCGGGGTGAGAAATGCTGTGCGGAGCCACGGGTACTCAGTAAAGCTGCGAACTGGGAGGAGCCACAGGCGGGAGCGTCTCGGAGAGAACTGGCCTTGACTTCACTTTGATATGTTAATAGTTATCTCAGCCTGCTGTCTGGGGTTTCAGAGACACTATAGCCCAGCCTGCCTTCCACATCAACCGAGGATATAATTTTTGTTTGTTTGCTGGATGACTAAATGAAGAACCATATATAGTCAGTTCAACACTGCAAATAGTGCAGATACTACAAAGTGACGATAAACAAGATAAAGACTAAACTCCTAAGGAGTTTGTATAATCTAGTAAAACAGCCTCTAAATAGCAATAGTCTTAAACAAATTGGAACGCAATGGAAGGTCAGAAAAACAAGGATTTGAATTAGTTTGGGGCTACTAAATTGAGGGCGGCGGGGGGGGCATTTTCATTCATTCATTTGTTCATTTATTCTTTTGTTGTGTTTTGTTTTCAGACAGGTTTCTCTGTGCAGTCCTGGCTGTCCTGGAACTTGCTCTGTAACTCTGGTTGGCCTCCCTGTCTCTGTCTCCTGAGTGCTGGGATTAGAGGCAACTGCCTCCACCGACTGGCAATGATATCTATTTTTAAACATGCTTCTCTCCCCCCATCCCCAGAGAGAGAGAGAGAGAGAGAGAGAGAGAGAGAGAGAGAGAGAGAGAAAGAGAGAGAGAGAGAGAGAGAGAGAATCAAAGACATACATGACTTTTATAAACAAGTTATCTTTATTATCCCTTAGAATATCTGTTAGATACTTTACCCTTCGGCTAACATTGGGGTTAATTGGTAGAGGCTGTGGCCTGCTAGCCATGTGCTTTTGGGTTGGCTTTTGGGATTTGCAGTTGCTCACTTAGCGTTCTTAATAGTTCCAGGGAGCATAGCATTTTTTAATTGGAAACTTAGACCATCTAAATTAATAGAACCTTCTTCTGCTCTGTAGTGAGAGTATATTCTTTCTCACCCCTAGTATGTATTACTTCATTTAATTGCACAGCCCCACAATGAGTTAGCTGCTATTGCTAGTATCAGCAGCAGCAGCAGCATCCTTTTCAGATGAGAAAAAAGAAGGTCTAGGAGGCAGAATTACCTGTCCAAAACCACAACTCAAAAGAAGTGGTAAATCTGGGATTTGAACTTCAGTAGTAGGGCTCTGAAGCCAAGTACCTTCCCATTACATTTCTTAATGAAACTTGTAGTTAATTACAAACAGTCAAGAACAATCAAGAACAGTCAAGCCAATCTGCTGGCTGTTAATTGGTCAGAGAGGAAAGAAAGGCAAAGAAAGGGCATTAGACATGTACACGAGGGATGGTTTGAGCAATTGGATAGACTGACTTTGATGCAACGTTAGCAAAGACACTCACTTTCCTTCACCAGTCCAATGACATAAGGTTATTTAGTGTCAAGAAAAAAAGTCTTATAAGAACAAGCACTTTTGAAGCTTTGTCTTAAGTCATTATCAACACATTCTCAATTGCTCAGCAGTCATATGTTTGAAACAGTATTATTTTGCTTATAGACGTTACCAGGCCTAAGTCTCCAGATTTCTGCTCATGAATGCCCTGAATGGTAGCTGAAACTTTTCATCTAGTTTGCTATCATAAACTTGCATGTACCTAGCCAAAATAAGAGTGTTCCACGAACTCTTTCAGAAGAAGGAACAAGCCTGGCAGTGGTGGTGTGCACTTTTTTTTCCTTCTTGCTCCAGCCCAAAGACTTATTTATTTACTTTTATGTAAGTACACTGTAGCTGTCTTCGGCCCAGGGATGGATTTATTTACTTATTTATATGTAAGTACACTGTCTGTCTTCAGACAGCACCAGAAGAGGTCATCCGATCTCATTATAAGTAGTCGGCACTCTTAACCACTGAGCCATCTCTCCTGCCCACAGTGGTGTGCACCTTTAATCCCAGCACTCAGGAGGCAGAGGCAGGCAGATTTCTGAGTTCGAGGCCAGCCTGGTCTACAGAGTGAGTTCCAGGACAGCCAGGGCTACACAGAGAAACCCTGTCTCAAACAACAACAGCAAACAACACAAACAAAACCTAATTACTACTACTACTACTACCACCACTACTACTAGATATTATCCAATACATCTATGAAGATACTGCCCATAATATGTTTAAACGTATATTTTTGGCTTCACACTATATGGCAGCCACTATCCAGTATGTTAAGGATAGGTAAATTCCTACACTCACAAGCCTCTGCTGATATAAACTTGCAAATTCCAGGTGCTGGAGAGTTGGTCGTTGGTTAACAGCACTGGCTGGTCTTCCAAAGGACCCAGGCTCAATTCCCAGCACCCACATGGCAACTCACAACTGTCTGTAACTGCAGTTCCAGGGGATTAGACAACATCACACACACACACAAGCAGGCAGAACACCAATAGACATAAAATATAAATAAACCATTTTCTAAAACCTTGCAAATACCTGTCATTGAAATTGTGACCAGTGTTGTGGTAAAAATAAGGTGGGATGAGGTCCCCCGTGTTCTGTGAGTTAATATTGGATATAGGACATGGAGTGAAGACAACAGAAAGGTAACACAGAGGCCAAACTATGAGACAGATCTTAGCATACTGAACTAAAATCACCAGCTGTGAACAAGGTTGTTTAGAAATTGGCTGGGAGGGACGGATCTTGTTTCAGGTAGAATGTGGATTCTAAATGCAATGGGAATGAAAGATTTTTTACAAAAGAAGTACGTCTTGTTCGGTTTGCTATTTAAATGTGTCCGGTAAAACGGTTGGTTTTCTAACTAGAGTAGGAGTTCGTTGGAGTCAATGTAGAGAGGCCGGAGACCTTTGAGGAGACTCAGCTTGTTGAGAGCTGGCAGTAGGCTGGAGCGTGAGAAGCAGTAGAAAGCCCGAGAAGTGGTCAACTGGACACATTCGAAAGATACAGACAAAAGGATTTTTTCTGAAGAACTGAAAGTGGCCCGAGAGGGAGAAAGAGTCAAAGTTCACCCCCGAGATGGTTTTGTTCTGACACCAGGTGTTAGTTTTAACTGACGTGAGAAATGGCAACAAACTTAGCTTCTTGTGGGTTACTGTGGGCTTCCAGTTTAAGCTGGTGAGATTGGTCCTCCATGCTTTTCTGACTTTTGAGGTGCCTGATCCAGGAGTGGGGGGTGATGGTACTGGAAGGCTTTTTATGGTTTGTTTAAGGTATCACACAGATTTCTGGGAATCACTACTGTCTCTTTTTCCAGGCTGGTCAGAAATTTGGAGACTCACACGGATGAAAGGTGAAGACATTATCCCCCCCTCCGCCAGGCAGAACTGGAGAAGCCCCAAGGCTAGGAGAGCTTTTAAGCCCCCAGAAAAGTGCACGAGAGTGGGCGGTGCCAAGAAGGGCGGGCGTTACAGGAACTTTCTTGGAGTTCTGGCTGGCTTGAGAAGAGCGTTCACCAGTCACCAGAGACGAAGTTAAGAGACCCGGTGTGGTGTGGTGAGGTTGGGCCTGGCTTGTCCGGAGGAAAGAGTTTGGGTGGGGTACAGTGGGCCAGCTTCTGGCCAGAGGTAGGGAGGGGAGGCCTCCACAAGGAGGTAACCCCAGTTTTAGAAATCCAACAAAAATGTCCGGGACATTGTTAAAAAGGCCCCAGGATTCTGTCCGCCCATCAAAGAGGGAGGAAAAGCTAAGTTGTGTGATGCAGCTTTAAAGGGGCTGGTGATTGACAGAACGTGTAGCAGTGGATGGGGTGGAGCCGCTGGGTGGGGTCTGGGACAGGCAGCTGGGAGAAACCAAAAGGGAAAAAAAGAAAACCATTGCCCCTGAAATCCTTAACGCTGGGCGAGGGACGCTTGTGCGAATGACGGGAAAGTAAGGTTTTAGATCTTACCACCACTCCCGCCACTGGCTAACTCCCCCTTACCCTTCTGTCTTGCCTTAAGATCAGTAATATCGAGTGTACCGGCATCTCCCTAAGTCTCCCTGGGCTCGGTTCGTGGCGCGAGGCAGCGAGGACCCCGTGCGCGCGCTGCCCCTGGCAGGAGCTGCAAGGAGAGGATGCCTTCGGAGGTGCGGAACCCCAAAGTAAGTCCCTTTCATTTTGCCCAGCCAGCACCTCGCCTTCGGCTGCCCTCCCGGGGTCTCCGAGGGGGCGGGGACATGGCCGCAGTTCTGCTGGTGGCTCACTCCAGGAGGAAAGAAGGGTGGGGCAGGGTGGAGTAGGGCGGAGGAGAGGGATGGAGGGTGGTGCTCTGGTGCCCAGAGTGGCCACGAGGCCAGCTCGTGCTCACTGAAGCGTGTTGTGTGTTTACAGCCTCTATTTCCACTCCTGGTGTTAGGGCTTCGCTACCATCCTTCTGGCATTCTTTCTTTTTGTCACACTCCAGCATCCCTATCAGGTTGCTGGAAACCTCTAGCTTCGAGCTGGGAGGGCTCCATCTTGCCTGACTTCTTAAAGGGACAGCGCACAATTTTACCTAAGGGACGTCTATACTTGGACTGGAAATTCAGTTTAAAGAATATCAGTGTCTTACCTTGTTGTAACACTACCTGTTTATTGGAAGGAATTTATGTGCAGAGGACAGCTCCTCCCTCTCCCAGGTTACCCTTCAAACTTGGTTTAACATCCAGTGGATTTTTGGAAGGTGCAAAGTGGGCATTATGCACATTAGTTACCCACAGAGTCAGTTGGTGAAACCTGCCTGTGTAGATGACTTTGAGCAAATTAATCAATTCTACAGATATTTATATAATACCAACCTCATTGCCTATGGCAGATCATGCAACTGAACATTGTGTATAAGATCTCAAGGCCCTACAGAATGTTGTTACTGACTCCTTTCTTTGCTGATTGGTGGTAAAGTTCTTCTCCCAGGATAGGGAGAAGAATGTTGAATTTGATTCCAACATTTGCCAACCATCTCTAGCATATACTCTCTTAGCTCACATGTATTTATTTTCTTTCTGTCAGTGCTGGGAATCCATATACTCAAATCAAAGGAACTGGGAGCTCAGGTTGGAAAACATGTAGCAAATCAAAATGGCTTGAAAAGTGGGTGTGGTGGTGTGGTGGTGTGTGCCTGTCATTTCAGCAGAGGCAGAGGCAGAGGCAGTGGCAGAGGCAGGTGGATCTCTGAGTTCAAGGCCATTCTGGTCTATGTAGTGAGTTCCAGGACAGCCAGAGCTAGAGAATGAGACTGTGTCTTGAAAAGAAACAGGTTTTGGAAGAGAACAGGACAGAATGCTTCAGTAGAAAGCTGAGGCCATCCTGAATGCTCTGATTTTCTAGTTGATGTCTTACCTGGTACATTGTGTCAGGGAGGAGGACCTCATTAGCTCCTTCCCATTAGATAAAGAAAGAGTTGGTATAGCAACCATTCATTAGAAATGGCTTCTATGGACCAGTGACATCTTTTACATGCTTCTCTTTTGTTTCTGCTTAGGGAGGGTGGCAGGATTGTGGATGGAGCTTTATTCCACAGACCAAAGAGATGAAATTGTTGTCGAGGTTTGAGGGCTATCATTTCACCATGAAACGCTGTGTGGGTGATGGAATGACCCAGTTCCCATCCGTCTGCTGTTAGCTGTCTCTAGTATTAAACATAAAGTCCAGAGTCACTTTCTTCTCTAATATGCTGGGTTTCACTGCACCTCCAGTACCAGTTCCCATCCAGGGATGGTGTCTGTTGTAGGTTCCTTGACAACATTTTAAAGCAAAGCAGAGCCCTCTATTCAGTGTCTCCTCTGTAGATCATCTAAACTTGAAAACAGTCTTATTCCAAACAGCCCATATTTTTGAGTTTGGGAAGGAATTAAGATAAAAAAGACTCAACAGTTTTTCCTATGGCCTCCTGAAAACAAAGGAAAGCACACATCCAACAGAAACACTCCTAGTTGATTTTAACTGTTTGGGAGTGTAGTCTTGTTATTGAGTCAAAAGCCACTTGTGCATGCCATACCCCCCTTGAATGGAGGGTGGGGAAGGAAGTATGTGTTGATTCTACAGCCAATCTGCTGCCTTTGGTATTCCGTGTCACTTATTAGGGGCTGCTATGTTTCTCTGTTAACATTTGCTTGTCTCTTGGTGTTTGGTGTTTGGTGTTGGTCCTGTTATCTTTGTGGGGAATTTCTAGTTGTATGTATGGAAACTCTTAGCTGTCAGACTGTTGCTGAAATGTGCTTATTGCCTTTATAGGACAAGGAAAACTTTATGAACCTAAGAAGTGCTCAAGGAAAGAGTAGATTTTTTTTTTCCCTCCAAGAGATTTAAGCAGCTTTCCCATAGCACTTTGAATTATTTGGTGTCATTCTGCTTCCTCGAATTTTCATTTAGGACAAAGAAAAGTGGTTTTATGAGAGATAATTGCAGAAACCAAACCAAAACCTTCTGGGGATCTGTTTCTGCTTGACATCTATTTGTCTCTTCTCTCCCTCCTTCCCATCCCTCCCTCAGTCTCTCCCTTCTTCCTTCCCTCTCCCTTCCTCTCCCTTTGCTCCTGCCTCTGCTTCTCTCTGCCCTCTATTTCTGTAATTCTATAGCACTAGTTCCAACCCTCAAATTGCCTCTTGGAATGCCTAGACTTTCTTATACTAGAAAAATGTGGACAGCTTTGGTTAAATCCTAGTCTGGTTCTTACTCAGTCCTCAGGAATAGGAAGCTGCAAACGAGAAAATCACAACACAAAATTATATTGTGTCATGCTAGCTATTTACTCACTTAACAAGCGTGTGCTAAGAATCTTTTCAGAAGCGTTGCACCATCGTGGAGATAGTGAGAGGTGTTCTTGAAGGGGATAGACAGCAAAGATATATGTTTAGTGAAGCCCTAAATTAGTAGGATGACAGTGCGACATGTTAGGGAGAGCTAATTAATATACAATATTTAAGGAAAGCCTCTTTGATGTGATAAAGAACAATGCACCTCATGAAATAAGGGAGTTAGTCACAAGGATGTTTTGAGAAGGCTGTTCTACTTGGTGTATGTATTCCAGGAATAGCAGGAGGCACATTATTGTCAGCCATGAAAGCAAATACCTGGTCTCCTAGTACTTTGGAAGCTGAAGGACAGCAGTTTCAAGGCTAGCTTGAGGTACATAGTAAGGCTGACTAAGAATGAAAGGAAGGGAAGGAGAGGGGGTAGCATCATCCCTGACATGAGGTCAGGGAGATAGAGGAAATTAAATATTTTGGCTTTTATTCTGAAGGGGTTAGGATGCATTTTCCCTGTGTTTTTTTTTTTTTTTTTAAGTAGTGTAATTTCCTTTGTTTTTAATTGCGATAGAATGACTTCACTTCTCCTGACCTCCTCCAGGGCATTTCTTTTCCCTTCTCTCCCCCCCCCCCAGGTACTCTTTGTTTTAACCACTCCCACAAATTGAGAGTGACTTTTTCTCTGATTATTCCTGTTACACAATATGTATGCATATGCGCAGATACGCAACTATAACTGGATGTGTACATTTTGGTTGCTTGTATGTATATTTTAAATGGAAACCATCACCATTCATTTCAAATTCTATTTCACTAAAGACTGTTGAACTGTTCATCTTGACAAAGTTGAGGTAGATTGTCATGGGTTTTGGTTGCCATGCTCCTTGCAGAAAATCTTAGGAAAGCTTTTGCTAAGTCGTTCATGCTAACTAGGACATAATTTTATAGTGGCTATTAGAACCATAATTATCTGAAGATGGGCTCAAACACATGTGAAAATATTTAAACACGAACAGCTCCACTGCAGTTTAACAACAACAAAAATATCACCATCAATTTATTAGCGCTAGGAAAATTCTTAGCTTTAATTACAGAAGTGTCACAGGTTTTATAGTGCTATTTATCATAAAAAATATGAAGTATTTGCTTGGAAATCTTTTTAAATGTTCAGTACTGCCAGCTCATTATTTAAGTTAGTTGTTCAATTTGCTTTTTCCTCAAGTCATCCATGTAGAAGCTTCAAATTTAGAGCTATCCCTAGCTTGGGGAGCTCAGAAAGAGAAGACTGAGAAGGGGGTTAAAAGTGAGAGAAAAAGACCCAGAGTCCGGTGAGGAAAATGTAACAAGGAGTTTAGCTTCTCCATTTTATAATTTGAAACTCCCATATCTTTTAAGCCTTGAAAATGCCCCTCCTAATTGCAGATCCTCATTAAGGGGAAGGTAGGTGTGTATGTTGGATGACTGTAGGTTCACTGTGTGCACGGAGGACTGCCTCTCCCCAAATTCTCAATGGGCCATATAGTAGACTCACTTGAGGAATATATTAGGGAAATTCTGATACCGTGGCCTAACTGCAAAGATTCCGATTAGGCTTTTTCAGGAGTGACCTGAAAGAAAGGATTTTAAAAATAGTCTTTAAGTGGTTGTAATGTGGAAGCAAGACTGCTTAGCACTGTCTTAGATCTGAGGTTACTCTACTATGGTTATTGTAGCCAGACCAGAAGCAATCTCATCACCTGAAAACCTTTTAAGAATGTCACATCTCAGCCAAATGCAGTGGTAAAAGCCTCTAATCCAGCACCCAGGAGAGGCAGAGGCAGGCAGATCTCTGTGAGTTCGAGGCCAGTCTGGTCTACAGAGTGAGTTCCAGGATAGCCAGGGCTACACAGAGAAACCCTGTCTCAAATAACCAGGAAAAAAAAGTCACATTTCAAGCCCTGCCTTAGATGAACTGGTTCAGAAATTCTTAAGGGTAAGACCCAGCGAAACAGATTTGAACAAGCCCTTCCAGAGTTGAACAAGCCCTTCCATTTGCTCATTGCTTTAGAATTTAGAGGTTCGCTCCAGGTCCAACACACCTGAGGAAAAGTATACTGCTTTCAGTGAGAGAAGTTCCCTGTGCTTTTGTGAAAGGTAGGAAAGATGTGCCTGTTAGCATCCCATGTCAGAAGCTCATTCCCATGTCATCCCTCAGTGTTTGAATTACATGCATCATCTGTCTGCTCTTCTTTTAGTTTAAACATTCTTTGTTTAGTGTGCACTATGTTATTTAATCATCATAATAACTTTGTGAGATAGACACTATTATCATCTCTAGTTCACATATGGGACACAGGAAAATAAAATACTAAAGATCACATAGCTAGTTAGCGGAAGGTATATTTTCTCTTTTGAATCCTATGGGACTTTGTTCTATCATCAGATGTCCTCCTGTTCTGTCTTCTTCGCTTTTTCTTTTGTTTTTCTGCTCATCCGACTATGCCTGCATGGTATACTATCATGCACCAGGTTCTCTGTTAAGCACTTTAGATGCATCAACGCACACTTTGATCACAACAGTCCCTGAAAGTAGATGCTATTACTTTTCCTGTTTTATAATCGGAGCACAGGAAAACCAAGCAACTTGCCCAAACTTCCAGAGCTTACAAATGGCAGATAGACATGTGGCACACAGTGTACAAAGTCTGTACACTGTTATCTCACACTGCTTTATCTTCTGTGGTAGTTTGAATGAGAAATATGTGTGTCTCAGGGGCTTGGGTATTTAGACACCTGGCCCCCTGTTGGTAGGACTGTTGGGAGGTTGTGGATCCTTTGGGAGGTGGAACCTTGTTAGAGGAAGCATTGCACCTTGTTAGAGGAAGCATCGCTGTGAGCGTTTATAGTCTCACTCTACTTTCTGTTCGTTCTTTCTGCTTGTTGTTGTGGTTTAAGATGTGAATTTGAGCCCAGTACTTTGACCACCATGACTGCTACTTGTTGCCCTGTCTCTCCACCATGATGGGCTCTTACCCTTCTGAAACCATAATCCCAAATAAACCCATTCTTCTATAGGCTTCCTTGCTCATGGCATTTTGTCATAGCAACACGAAAGTAACTGATACACCTTTATAGCTATACATTCTTTCACAGTCTCAAGCAAGCTTTCTTTGTTAACATACGGACTAATACACTTTTTCCTTACTCTCAATTGAAATCCTTGCTAATACTGCTCTTACCAGCTACTACAGGCTCTATTCTGCCTAGTTCTCTAGTTTGGGTCTTTAACCGAATTAACTGTTACATTCAGGGTTGCAGACTAACTAGCCTTTCTTTAGAGCCTCCGCTTCATTGACTTTCCTGTTAGTATTATTTCTTGGATTGCCACTTGCCTGATTGTTCTTTGCATTCTCTTCTCTTGCTGCTCTGTAATCCTTAAATGTTTCTACCGCCACTTGTATGATGATGTCTGTCTACATGGCAAGTCTCCATTTTCAAACTGAATGTTTCTTCTGAGCTTAGACCGTTCATCTGTTAACTGGACTGACATTTCAGCATCTTACATGTGCTGTGTCTAACACCTTTTCTGTATCATCAAACCTTCCATTTCCATTTTTGTCCTCTGATCAACAATGACCAAACAGTATCAGTTACTACTCTCTTTTCCCTTATCTTCCAAATCATGTTTAATTTTTTTTATTGCGTCGAATGTGGCTTATTAAAACAGATCCTTTGCTGTTGTTTTGTCTGCAATATCTGCATTCTCTGTTATGGGTTGAGTATACTACAGCGTGTGTTGGATCCCTAACTTTTTCAGCACCTTAGAATGTGAGTGTACTTGGAGATGGTTTTATTTACATAGGTGATAGAGTTATAATGAGGTTGAAAGGATAGAACCTAATTTAATGACTTGAAACATTATAAGATGAGAAACTTGGACATAAAATTCACCCAGTAGTGCTAAACGAACCGATAAGATGGTAAAAGTGAGAACCCTACACTAATGCCTCCCTCATAGCCCTCAGAAGTCCCCTTCTCCCTCTTTGATTTCAGATTGCTTATCTATGGAACTATAGAACAGTGCACTTTTATTGTTAAATTACTGTGTGATGCTTTTTAATGGTAGTCCTGATTAATTAATATAGATTCTACTCTGTTCTACAAATTAGGCGATTTCTGCAATTCTTAAACCTTTCCTGTTCAATGTTCAGAATCTTTCAGAGATGCCCTATGCTTTTTTCTTTTCTTTTTCTTTTTCTTTTTTTTTTTTTTTTTGGTTTTTTGAGACAGGGTTTCTCTGTGTAGCCCTGGCTGTCCTGGAACTCACTTTGTAGACCAGGCTGGCCTCGAACTCAGAAATCTGCCTGCCTCTGCCTCCCAAGTGCTGAGATCATGCTTCTTAATGTGACACTTCTCTTCTATCTGCAACCTGTTATGTATACAACATGTGATTTTTTTCTTGTTACGAGAGTCCTGTTAAACTTATTAATATTGTTTGGATATGCCGTGTTTTTTCAAAAATTCCATTTCTTATTCTTTGGTAGTCCTTTTATCTTAAATGTCTTTTATGGGCTAGGAGAGTACCTTCGTGCTGGAGTGCTTACCCAGCATGAACATAGTCCTATGTTCCTAATAGGTTTTCCCTAGGTAATAAGCCAGTTCAAGCCAGATCAAGAGTATAAAGGCAGGCGTATTGAGAGGCCACTCTTGGGGAAGTTCAATGATCTCATGGGAAGAGGTCAGTGGAATCGCATACCCAGGCTAAAGCAAGGGTTTTTTTATAGGTCTTGGGCACAGGGTGATAATGTGTAAACTAGGAGCTGGGATTGTACCCGTGTATGGTAAAAAAGCTGAGCCCATGGGCGGGCACTGGTGTGTGGGTTGCTGGAAACACGAAGACAGATGCCATCTTAACTGGAGTCTCCATGCACGCGGGCGGCATTAGGGGAGGAAGAGCAAACAGGGTTTCTTAGCTTGTGCAGGGGTTCCAACCAAACAGTTCCCGTTCCAAGCACTGCAAACATTTAAAAAGCCCCCTCTTCCATAACATTTTCTACTCCATTCCACCCTTCATCTCAGTTTTCCTTTTTTTTTTTTTTGGCAAACTCCTTGGTATATCACGATATCCAATTCAAGTTCTATGAAGTCTCGATGTATGTTGAAGCATAAATAACACTTGGATAGCCAGGTTGAAGGGAAAGGGATATTCCAGTCAGGAACAACAGAACCTTATAAACACGGCTGAAATAAACATAACTGTCATGTGGGTTGAAGGAGGTTGGAGTAAAACTAGAGGAGTGAGCTTAGGAAATTCTTTCCAGCGGTCAAGCAAAAACAGCTGCTGGAGAAAAAGACCACAGGTTTTTTCCTCTATAGTATTTCAGGAGAATAGCTGAGATTCAAAGAGTGATGTTAGTGCTGAATTGAGGCTAATCCTGACACATATGTCACCTATATTTTATCACATTGAAATCTGGACTTCCTCTTTGTAAAATTGAAATCTATTTTAATTTGAATTATGTATGAAGACATAAAATTATACATATTTAGGGGGTATCACGTGTTAGGTTAAATACCTATATTATTTACTATTTTTAAAAAAGACAAATATATTTTCCCCCTCAAATAGTTATCATTTTATGGTGAATCTATTCAAAATCCTTTCTACTAGACTTTAGAAATAACTAGTTCATTACTATTGTTTACAGTCACTTTAATGAGTAATGATATACCCAAAGTACTTACTTTTACTTGATTCAAACTTTGTAATCACTAATAAGCCATGTCTCATCTTTTCTTCCTTCTTATCCACCCTGGCCTTGGGAACCAACATTGAATGCTCAATTCATATAGCATTAACCCTTTTAGATTTTACATGAGTATGATCATACAGTACTTGATGTGCCTGGATTAGTTCCTTAGATCCTTTAGACTCTTCTCATGTTAGCAATTTGGATGGCTTCTTTTGAAAACTGTTAATTTAAATCCATTTCTCGTTATTAGTAAAGTTTTTGTTTGTTTTTGAGATAGGGTCTTACTATCCCGGAACTCACTCTGTAGACCAGGCTGGGCCTCCCAACTCACAGAAATCCACCTGCCTCTGCCTCGCAAGTTTTAGAACTAAAGGCATGCACCATCACACCCAGCTTCACTATTAATAAAGTTTTAAACTTTAATTATTATTTATTTTTTGCAATTGAAGATTTTTCTTTTTTGAGATGGGGCCTCTCTGTCTGGCCTTGGTTGGTTTGGAGCTCACTTGTAGTCTAGCCTGGCCTCAGAGACACAGAGATCCACCATGAGGTGCCTCAGCCTCATGAGTGCTGAGAGCAGAGGTGTGTGCCACCATGTCTCTGTGCTGTTGAGTTTTTAGGCTTCCCACATTATCTATTCATTAAATACAATGCTTACAAATATCTTTCAAATGATGTTGTTTACTCGGCTGTGCATACACTTTTTCGTTTGATGCAAAATCCCATTCCTTTCTTTCCTTTTCCCTGCCCATGCTTTTGGGTACCTGTCCAAAATTCCTTGTTTATTTCAATGTCTTGAAGTGGTTTGTTCCCTAATAGTTTCACTTTGGGCTCTTATATTTAACCCTTACAGAGATCAATTTTGAGTTGATCTCTGTAACTGCACGTTTATTGGGTTTTCCTACCATCATTTATTTTCTTAGAATGTCTGCCAGAAGTCTACTGTCTGTAACTCTCTGAGCTTACTTTTATGCTCTCTTATTTTGTTCCATTAGTCTCTATATCTATTTTAAGACCATTTTTAACAATTGTAATGCGTTTGGTCTTTTAGTCAGATTACTACAGCTTCATAATGTATTTTGAAGCCAGGAAATATGATACCTTTTTTTTTCTTTTTCTGTAAGATAGGTTTGAGTATTTAGGATTTTTTTTTGTTGTTTATATACAAATTTTATGTTTTTTTTTTTCTATCTATGAAAAGAATGTCATTGGCACCCTAACAGGGTTTGGTTTGCATTGAATGTGTGTCTTGCTTTAGCTAGTGTGTATATTTTAATGTTTATTCTTTTGATAGTGATATATTTACATATTTTGAATTTTTCCACATTCCTTTGCTAATTTTCACGGTTAGTCTTCACCTCTTTGGTTAACCTTTTTCAAGGTATTTGGAAATGAGAGTGTGGAAAGCTGGATCTTTAATAACATGCAGACTCTCTGTCACTGTGTGTGTGTGTGTGTGTGTGTGTGTGTATGTGTGTGCGCGCGTGCGCATGCACATGCACGAGAGCACACACATATGACTGAAGGTAACAGATTAAAATTGGGTCAGAATTTAATTTTGGTGTATCTTTGGTTTAATTAAATTTACTCATATAGGGGCTGGAGAGATGGCTAAGCAGCTAAGAGCATTGGCTGCTCTTCTAGGGGACCTGGGTTCAATTCCCAGGATATACATGACAGCTCACAAGTATCTGTAACTCTAGTTCCAGGTGATACGACACCCTCACACAGACATATATGCAGGCAAAACATCAATAAACATAAAATAGTAATAAAACTTTTTAAAATCTACAATATAGATTAACCATTTCTCCTTATAATGTAGATGATAATGAAACATTTAGTCTTTTATCTCATTCATTCATTCATTCAGCCAGCCAGCCAGCATATACTAGAACCCTGTGTAGTTAGCTCTTTGATACAGCTTGGGAACACAGAACTGTAAGACTCCAGTTTTCATCAGCTCTCCTCAGCTGGGAAACAGATAATCCTTTATAATTTATTGATTATTTACTTTATGCTGGAGACCATGCTAAGCCCTTTGAATACTTTTCAATTAAATTTGCAATAAAGTTATGTCCATCTTTTAGATAAGGATGGTGAAGGTTAGAGAGAAATTTGGCTTTTCTTTCAGCCCCTGACTGAATTGCTCTGCTTTGTCTCTTACTAACTCTGGCAATCTGTTCTAATCATCTGGCTCCTTCTCATTCTCTGGCTTATTCAGTCTTCACCTGTGCTTAGCTTGTCCTCTCTCTTCAACCTGTCTCTGTACAACTGTCCCTGTAAAACTGCCTCTTTCTCTCCCTCTCTCTCTGCTCTGCTCTCTTAAGTAGCTTCCCTTTCCTCTCTATTCTTTTGAGAGTTGAGCATAGCCTGTTCTGTCAAATCTTTCTTTGATTCACCAGTTTATCTGCCCCTCAATTAGACATCACTTTCAAACATGGGTGCTTCCTTCCACAAACTAACTTACCTTCATTGTTTGGGATTAAAGGTGTGTATTAAGGGCTGAGCCAAATCACAACCAGAAGCAGTTTTTTTTTTCCAGTAAATAACATAATCTTGGAGTTTGCAGTGTGATCAAATATTCTGCAACAAGTTAATGAAATAATGTGAGGAAATTATAAGATACAAAGCTTCTTGACAGGTCACAATTCAAAGACCAATGCACCAATATCAGTGTGCATACATCTGTGGTTTTAAACTATGTCTTCTCAAAATGAGAATTAATTGTCAGTGTATAAGAGATAGAGTTCACATTGGGTGGTAGTAAAGACAGAGGCAGGTGGATCTCCAAGATAAGGGCCAGCCTGGTCTACAGAGAGAGTTACAGGACAGCCAGGTAGTGGCGATACTAACATTTTAACTAGCTCAAGTCAACTGAAATATTAATTTAAGCCAAGGAAAAGTCATATTACATGAAAAGAAAAGGGAATTTGATGGGAATCCAAGGTTTCTAATGAATCTTAGATATCTCTCCTTTGTGTATGCATTGATGTCCTCTCTCTTAGAAGGTCATTGAATGTCCTGGGCAAGAGATAGCTTCTTTGTCTGCTAAGTTCCTGTTACAGTTGCTATGGTTCATTTATATAGAAAGCCCCTGGATGTCATCATTCAGTTCCAAACTCACAAGACCCTGTTATGCCTGGCTTTAATTAGTTAAGGACTGCTGTATGGATCCTAAGGCCTCATACCTTTGCTGAGGACTTTTCAGGGGATAATTTTCCCAATCTCTGTTATTCTGTTATAGCAACAGAAAGCAAATGGAAATAGGTCTGTAATATATAACATTCAAACAACGAATGAAGTATGCTTGTATTTTCTACCCTTTTCTCCTGTTCTTTCCTATTAAAACCTACTTGTTGATGAAGCCATGTTCCTTCATTTATCCTTCCCTTTACCCAGATATGCTCAAATCTTAGAGCAACTAACACTCACCCCGCCCCCCCTCCAGTCCCTCTTGTAATACCGATAGAGTTGGAGCTCTGGGCTAGAGCCTGGGGAAGTGCTCCTTTCTAATATCCGTGCCAGGAGCCCCTGAATAGATCACCCACTGCGAAGTAAGGACTGAGAAAAGATAACACTCCAGCAACTGTGTTTTCTTTAAAGGTCAAGTGATCGCTATTTAAATATGTTAAATGACTTTATCAAGGTCACAGAGCTGGTTAGTGACTGAATCCAGACTTTAATCCAATGACTATTTCTCCTGCTGTATTTTATGTTCTTTGCTTATAATCATTTCTGGAAACAGTTCCTTGATTTTGAATTGCTTTTTATAGCTCAACTTAGCCTATGAAAGTACAGCAGAGGAGCCTTATGGTATCTTGGTTGAACACAATTTTGTCTTGTTGAATTATTACTGTATTTATGTTCAAGTTTCCTTGTAAATAGATTTAAGTCAAATTTTGAACATGTGGGATGATTGCTTTACGAAAGCTTTATATGACTCAGAAGCCAACTTATTACATTATTCATACAGTTTTTAGTGGTCCAAAAGAAGAATGGAGGCTGATTCAAATATTTGGAGATAACATTCATAGTTGTTGATGATGGAGAGGTAAAAACTGTTTAAAATGAGCTCTCATTGAAAGCATGCCCACTGTATCTGAATGATGTTGAAGTCCTCTTGTCCTACTTCAGAGAGGGGACAATGGACAATTTACTTGTTAGCTGAAGTGGAAAACCCACAGAATTTTACAAATATGTCGTTCAAACTATTTCCTGCCTGGCCCTTCCACTCAGAATACCTACAAGTTGGTGAAGTTACTTGAGATAATTTGATAGCCCCGCGATCTGACATTTGAAAACCTGCAAACTTCTCTTCAGCATCACTGGAATCTATCATTTGAGCTCTTCTCTTTCAGCTGTACTGTGGTGCATGTGGGCATGTTTATGATGCCCAGTGAGTGGTACCTTTAATATCCTTCAAACTTTCTCTTGTTTTTAAAAGTGCATTTGGGGCACTTGTGTTAAATTTGTCTTTTTTGACTCGACCAGGGAATGTAAAATATAATATTCATGACTGGGTAGGTTTAACCTCGGGAATCTAATTTTGTATTTCAACCTCTGCTGGTCAGAAACAGCACATTCATGGAGTGGGAAAAATATTCTAGCAAAACAGCCTCTTGTTGAGTAGTCAAGGGTCAGAGCAGCACAAGCTTCTGAATGCCCAGTATTGTCCCCCCACCCCCCATGTAAATGTTATTTTGTTGAATCTACTTAACACAAACTTACAAAATTCCATTTTCCAATGTTATGAAATAAATGTAGAAATAGTGAAGCTAACTAAATCTCCCTGTCTCTAGGTCCCACAAATAGTAGCTTAAGTGATATGTTGTGCCATTTTTACTCACCGAAGTTAGTGAAGTGACAGATTCAGATGTGGCAGACCTCTTGTTCATAAGTATTCACCAGTCATTTCCTCATTCCCTTCTTACTGCCTTACAGTGAGCGGAAGTTCGATTATAGACCTATAGGAGCCTCTGGACTTCCATACCTTTAGACTCAGTTATCTCAGAATATCTTGGTCCCGTCTACCCTCAATGTCTAGAGTATAAGAGAAATCCAGAAAATACTTGCTGAATGAAGTAATGAATAAACAAGTGTATGAATGAGTCCAGTTCTGGGGAATCATCTACATAGTTTGTAACATCTTGATAGGTTGTATATTGTTTTATATGTTCGTTGTCAATGCTATATAAATTATTTATGTGTGTCTATAGACTGATAATATATGCATTCAGAATTTGTTATCCTGTTATATACACTCACAAAGATATATCACATAAATGAATATACTTGGTTTCCTGCTCTTGTAAAATCATACAACAAATACTATCTTAAGCGCCATTCATGCTACCAAGCTTGGCCTCCTAACCTTCTAATGAAATACACATTCTTTCATGTCTCTTATACATGAGCAGTCAGTAGGGTTCAAAATTTCTGTGCATAAGTGACCTGTTTCTGTGGGTACAGTGCCCATAGAACCTGAGGAGAATATCGATGACCACAGAGTGGGTGGCTTAAACCAGAAATTCATTCTCCTAAGTCTGTAATGACTGGCATCAACATGCTGGCAAGGCCAGGGGCCCACACAGACCTCTAGGCTAAGATCCTTCCTGGATGTTTTCAGCTTCTTATACCCCTATGTATTCCTTGGCTTCTGACAGGATTAACTGATGTCTCTGTGTTTTCATTTGTGTGTATGTTTCTCTTTCTCCACATGGTATCTTCTTCTTGTAAGGACATAATCATATTGAACCAAGGTCTGCCTCATCTTGATTTTTATCTGCAAAGTCATTATTTCCAAGGAAGGTCACATTGGCAAGGACTGATGTCAACATATCAAGAACATATTTTGTGGGATACAACCTGTAAGGGCATGTTCTCTGGCTCTCTGGAATGCATGTCCTTCATATGGGAAAATACTTTCAACCTATCCCAGTCTTCTCAAATGTCTTAACCCAGTCCAAGCATCAGTTCTAAGTCTAAAATATCAACTAAATAAAATCAATAAAAAAGTCCTAGTTTTGTCTGTCATTCATTTCAATAAGATATGGTTGATTGAGAGCCCCCCCTCCCCCGCGCAAATTCTTTTCCATTTGTAAAACCTAGAAGAAAAACCAAGAAATCTACGATGGGGACAAAACAGACATTGTCATTCTAAAATCTTTCAAACTAAAAGAATAAAAGGAGTCTTGGGGTCAAAGCATGTCAAAGAACATTGTATTAGAGGTCAAAGCCTCAGAATAATCCTGTGGTGTGTTTCTCTGTCCCCTTGGCTTGGCAGTTTTGCTGATCCAGCCAATGGGACAGTGACCCTCCCTCTCCTACTTCTGGAAATGATGTGTGTGTGGGGGCCAGGCCTCTGTAGCCACACCCTGTCCCTTAAATTCCCTCTTTCATTTCTGTTCTTCTCTGTTCCTTTAAATCAAGACTAATAATGGTTCTCCTGGCATGGAATTTTCATAAACCTGTTGAATATATAATCCACAGAGTTAGAGCTTCAAAATAGCCTTTGGGAGAACACAACTCAATCCAAAATAATTGGATCTCTGTAAAGGTATATAATATCCATGTGCAGTGTAAAGATGAGGTGGGGATCAGTAAATACTTCTAGTCTGACTTGTTCTTTCTTGTTCATGCTAAGACATTTTACCTGGATATTGCATTTATATTCTGCCTAACACATCTACTGTCAGGAGGCCTGACATTCTGAGTCTCCTTTGCTTCTTTGATTTTACCCATCTGAAGACTGTCCAACTAATATATACTTATATATTATATATATATATATTATGTCTATATTTATAAGTATATACTTATATATTTATATATTATATGCATATTATATACATATTTATGCTGAAGAGTATCCAACTATTATGTATTAATTTATCTTATTGTTTCTTACTATTGACTACCCCTTCATGAAGGCTGTGTCTTCTGTTTGTTAGTGTTCAATGGTGTTTTCTCTAGAACTTGAAATGGTACATAGCCCACTGTGAACATTCAGTATTTGTTCATGCAATGAGTGCACAGAGAGAAAGAGGGTCTTTCTGGAGCATTAATGTGATGGTAGGTATTTTTATTCATTTTTATTTTGTGTATGAGTGTTTGCTTGCATGTATGTATACATATCAAGTGCATGCCTGGAAGTCAGAGGAGGATGTAGCAGATCCCTCGGAACTAGAGTTACAGATGGTTATGAGCTGCCATGGGGGTGCTAGGAACTGAACCCTAGTCATCTGGAAGAGCAACAAGGGCTCTTAATCACTGAGCCATGCTGGAGGGATTTTATAACAGCAAAGAGACAAGGGAGGATCAAGTGAAAGCATGTGTAAAAACCAGCTCCTTCTGTTTGTCAAGCTGGACCAAGCGACATCAGCCTTTCCTATTATGCCAGTGCTGGTGGTTCCATTCAATTCAGGGTTGTATTGTAGCATTTCTTTCTTTCTTTTCTTTTCTTTTTCTTTCTTTTTTTTTTGGGGGGTTTTGTTTTTTCGAGACAAGGTTTCTCTGTGTAGCCTTGGCTGTTCTGGAACTCACTCTGTAGACCAGGCTGGCCTCGAACTCAGAAATCCACCCGCCTCTGCTTCCCAAGTGCTGGAATTAAACGTGTGCACCACTACTGCCCCGCGTATTGTAGCATTTCTGATTAAGAAACTGTGTGCCGTTTCCTCAGTGAGCTAAGAACTTGGTGCAGAAAGAGGGTGGCATTTCACTGGTTTTGGAAAGAGGCATGGATATTGGCCAGAGAAAACAGTGAAGGGATGATAAATGTGAGGGTGTGGGTGTAAACCAAGAAAAGCAATGGCATACTGTAGCATCACTATAAATACCCCCCCCACACACAGTGTACTGCACTATCTTAATCAACAGCAACAGCAGCAGCAATTGTACCATCTGTTGCATTTACTACATGCCAGGCACCGTGCCAGGCAGTAGAGTAAGAATGAATATGGCTTAATATGTCCCGTGAAGATATTTATGGTCCTCTCGGGTGGGTGAGGCCCATAAGGAAATAGTTACAGCAGGCAGTGCTGAATGCCCCACTTGAAGGGAACAGACAGATGATGCTCCAAGAATCCAGGTTTAAGATGAATGATCTGGGTGACAATGGTTGGAAAAATACCTCAGTGACATTTAAAGGCTTGAGTTGAGCTTTGAGGATGAAATTTTTGTCAAGGAAGCATGCGAGAGAAGGACAAGTATTTTTTTAATTTTTTACTTTTTGGTGAGGATAAGGACTGTTCTGAAGTCTCCCTGCCTGACTCTAATTTCCAAGAGGAGTAGAACTGTACCTGCCTGTTTTAATACCACATTCTTGGTGCCGAATGCATGGTTGGCCACATAAGAGAGGGTTGTGGTCACAGTGTGACACCTCTGAGTTGGGAAATTTGGATGGAACACAGTCTGAATAAGTGAGCAGTTAGAAATAAGGGTTGATTGTAGGAAATATTTTGCATAGAATTGTCTTATGGATGATTCCCTTAAGGGTGTTCCTTTTACAAGTCCTGTGAGTCTGAGGAAACAGAGGACCAGAGAGGGCATCCAGGAGCTCAGTGAAGACTGTCTTTGTAAATGCATAGCATCTGTTGTCTGCCTGTGCTTCCTGTCCTTCTGTTTACCAAGATGCTCACTTGCCATTTGCTCTCCTACATGCTCAGTTACAGATTTTCAAGAAATTGATCATTTCTGTTGTATACAGGGGATTAAAAGTTGAGACTAAAGCCTGGAAAGTTGGGACCAAAGCCTGGGCTTTATAGCTAAAGGATCCTGTATCCTACCCTTTAAAGGTACCCTCTTTTGCTGTGGTGGTGCACACCTTTAATCCCAGCACTCAGGAGACAGACAGGTAGATCTCTGTGGGTTCAAGGCCAGATATGTCTACAGAGAGAGTTCCAGGACAGCCAATGCTTCCAAGAGAAAACCTGTCCCAAAAACAAAAATAAAAACAACAACAAAAAACCCCCTTTTACTATTAGTATAGCCAAAGTGTCTGCCCCAAATTGGACTTGAACAAAATGAACATTTCCAGGCTATGGGTTTCTCTTTTTCCTTCTTTTTAAAACTCTACCACATCATACTGTTATAGTGTATTTAACATATAAATTATATTGCTATACCATGAAATAAAGTACTGTTTGAAAAAAAAAAGAACATTTCAGTAACTTCAACCTTAGAAACATACTATGCTTTAGGACTAAGAGGCTGTTTGATCTCCTTTTTATGACTTTGATGCTTTACTTTAACTTCTCCAAACTGGGTCAGATCTTCACCCATACAAATGAACAAATATTAAAAGGAATATGAATATGAATTCTAGGGAGAATGAAAGCTGATGTATAGGTTTGAGAAGTTCCACCATGGACAGTAATTATAAGCTGATGTACTGAGGAGATGCTACAACAGATTTGGATGAAAATGTAGATTATAGGTTATGGGCTTTAGCCAATACCCTATGAATATAGAAGTGATGTATGATACTATTAACTAAACTACAAAGTCCATTTGACTTTCCCATGTTGTCAGCTAATGTCCTGTTTTCTGTCCAATCCAGAAATACACACTGCATTTAGTTTTCATTTTGTCACTCAATTTGGGATTATCTGATCTTATCTCTTGATCATACTGAGGTGGATTGTGGAGCAGAATCATACAGAACTGATAGGCCCTTATCTTCCTGTTATTTCAGAGAGCATGTGATATGCAAGTGATGTTATTGGAGATGTGACCCTGGATCACTTGGTTAAGGTTGTGTGCCAGGTTTCTACAAGTCATCATTTTTCTCTTTTCCATAAGAATAAATCCAGCCCACTAGTCTAAATCTGGTCCACAGGGTAGCTGCAACATCAGCTGGGAGCTTGCTGGAAATATATAATCTCAAGCCCACCACAGATGTACAAAATGAGGATCAGGAAGTTGACAAATCCCCAATGTTCTTTATATTAATATTTAAGCCTTATCTAGAGGACACATGTGCACAAGGATACATGATAAAGTCTTCCCAGCTTCAGTGTAACAGGGTAAGAAAATATAAGCCATCTAAATATTAGGAGAAAATATAATTCTAATATTTTGATAGCATATGTACTATACCAAACAATGAACTATAGTCAAGTTGATAAATTGGCACACATATGCACACGTGAGCATACACACACACACACACACACATGCACTCATGTACGTACACACGCATACATGCACACAGAAAAAGTTACTGCTAAATTGGCTGACCCAAAGCACATGTACAGCGCTTTATTTTTCAGAAAAGGCGCTGAATGAAGTAAACATCACATAGTAGTGGGTTATAATTTGACAAGTTTCTAGGCAGTTACATGGATTTTCATTGCTTTAGTTTCTATACATTTTCAAGTGACTTATATATGAATGAATACAAAATAGGTGGGAATACAGGAGTAACCAGACCAAAGTGTCCTAGCTTTCAAAGAGCTTTCGCTCTAGTGGTGAGAGATGCATGAATACTCCCCCCCCCCCCCCGCCTTATGTTCTTGCATCATCCCCTCCTAGTCCCTGAAAAATATCTTGAAAGCAGTGGTGAATTTACATATCTGCCACAGTGAGCGAGAGTACCTTATTTATGTATCTTAGGTTCTTAATGCTTGCTGAGCTGAATTAGGTTGGAATGGTTATGTTTACAGTAGAGTTATAAAGTGTAGCAATAGTTGGTATCATGTGGCATGACCATCGACTTTGCATCTTCTTTAAAAGTTGTTTTTTTTTTTTAATTGATTGATTGGTTGATTGATTAAGTGTGTGTTTGTCAGAGTACAACTTGTGGAAGTTGGTTCCTCCCTCCCATCATATAGATTCTGGATTTGAATGCAGGTTGGCAGGGTTGGCAGCAAGTGCCTGTACCCACTGAGCCCTTCCTTCCTTATTTGCAGAGGTTCATCATCATGTGTTCTATGGAGATAGTTCAAGATTTATCTGTCATAGATATGAATTCCCAAAGTTCCTAGGAAGCAGAACGAAATTGCAATAAATACCAAGTCAATTAAAACCATATCTTTTTGGCTTTATTTTGTATGGGAAATAAAAGATTGCAGCAGGTTTATGGGGATGCATACGTAAAGTTCTGAAGGAAAGAAAGGAAATTATAACTACAACATTTTTGTTTTATTTTCTGGCTCGTAAAGGAAGCTTCAAGAAGTTCCAGGTCTGGGTAGCTAATGAAGGTAGTGTGTAGTGTTCTCTGAAACACCTTGAGGATGGCTTAAAGTGATGAAAGCTATCCCCTGACCCCCAGCCATTCTGATTGGTCTGCGGTAGAGTGTGGAACTGTGGCTGTGTTAAGCCACTCTAGTGATTTTGCCCTGCAACTGAAGTTGAGAGTCATGGCTGTACAGTCATGTTTCCGTAAGGACCCCCAAATTATTAGGGTATCGTCCGTCCATCTGATACAGTAAAATAATAGTCTGCTCACTTCTGTCAAGGACATGCAATCGATGTATCTGTGTGAAAAGCACTCTTAAATATCAAAATTACAGCTACAACTCAAAGGAATTCACTTCTCTAGGAAATATTGACAGTGATTATGTTAATTTTATGTTGTTGCTGTAACAATTCGGTGCAAACCTAGTGATTCGAAACAGCATGGTTTGTTTCATCATCAAAGTTAGAAGAAGGTTTCTAGCTTCCAAAGGCTCCATGTTCTTCAGCTGAAGAGCCGCCTTTCTCTTCTCTCCGACTCCTGCCTTCCAATGAGAAGTCCCTTTGATTACATTGGGTATTTCTGAAGTTTCTTTGGCTATGTACACTAGCATAATAATATCTTTACAAAGAAGTTGTAGGTCAGGGCCTGTGATGAATGTGTTAATGTTAACTCAGTTTACGCTTAGGAGTCAGGTGCAGTTATTATCCACAGAAGTGACCTGTTCAAAATCACAAAGCAAGTGAGTGGTGAAGTTAGATTTCAAGCCCAGATGCGTTTAAGTTTAGTGTTCCAACCACAGTGTGTGACTACTTTCCCTAATTCCCCTGACTTTAAGAGCTTAGCCATTCATTCAAAAGATATGATGTTTGTTTGAGCACATACCAAGTGTCAGATACCTTGATGCATCAGTAAACAAACCAAGGCTTTGGATATCAGTGGGTTAGGAGGTGACATGAATGTATTGACAAAGCAAAGTTAGTGAAAAGTGCTGCAAGGCAAACAGAAGCAATTGAGAGCACAAAATCACAGGAAGAGTGGGTATGCTGTGGAGCTATTTATTATACACAAAGGGCTCAGAGAATGCTGTATCCGATTCGCTGAAAGGTCAGTCTTGAGTGCCATATTCCTGAAGGCTGAACTCCTGATATTTTTCATGTCTAGTGGGGTTCTCAAAGTGGACAGGAACTCCACAGGAAGACCAACAGAGTCAGCTAACCTGGACCCTTGGGGCTCTCAGAGTCTGAACCACTAACCAAAGAACATACACTGGCTAGACATAGGTCTCCTCAAACATATGTAGCAGATGTGCAGCTTGGTCTTCATGTGGGTCCCAAAAGCTGGTGCCAGTACATGGGATATGTTATTCTACCCGGGCATCTTGAAAATTGCAATCTTGAAAGATTAAAATCCTGAATGTTGAAACACTGAAAACAGACCCCCCCTCCATTTCACATGCAAAATAAAGCTATGAGATGGCATAAAGCTAAATTCTGGGGGATTAGCCATAAAAAAACATAAAAAATGGATTGTTTGGGTCCATTGGCATTCACTGTAGTTGATAAATCTTTAGGAACTTGTCTTCCGTCTGAGGAAGCCAGGGAAGTAAGTGACTGGCCTGGCTCTAGTTGAGGACATGGTAGATTAAGATGATGTACAGCACTGTTGCTGTTCAGTCATCAATACTGTGTTTTCAAATGCGTGCTCTATGTAGAAGTACTTGTGTGACAGGTTTCTGTAAATTCACAACCATACAGTCATGACATCAAAGATGGGACAAATAGAGAACACATAGAAGAAGTTTAAAAAGAGAATCTTCATGTACAAAATGTCCGTGAATTGTTAGATGTACAAAGAGTGACATATTCATACAATGAAATAATATTCAATAATACATGAGATTAATCTTAAAACATTATGTAAAAGAAGCAATGGGTAAATTATATATTACTTGCCAATATATTATGTATATAGGATGTCCAGAAATATTAAATTTTGAGGGATAGAACATATTTAACTAGAGTTGTGGGTGCAACTGGGAATCAATTGCAAATTCAATGACTTGAAGATGAATGCAGAAAAAAACCTGAGCAATAAGTTATTTTTTCTTTTCTGGAACTCGGGATTGCATTGAAATATTCTCTCTTCCTCCGCCTGTGTGAGTTTTCAGATTGGAACTTATACTTGATCTGGAACTCTGCTTAGCTTTTCTCTGGATTCAGTTTGCTGTCTCAATTCTTCCTTAATTTCCCGAGCACCATATTTTCCTAGCCCGCCCTCTCTTCTCCTTAATTAATGCAAACATGTTTTACCCATTTATTTACCAACTGTTAAACATTTATTACAATTCTTGGTTGACTTTTGCAAATCCTGCTGTGAAATTGAGTACATAAGCTTTTCCATGAGATTCTGTCTTCGATTCTTGTAGATATACATTGAAAACTGACATGACTAGATGATGTGATAGTACTATTTTTATTACTGTTTTAATGTTTTCATATAATGTTTTGATTGTATTTTTCTACTCCAACTCCTCCCAGATCCTCCCTTTTCCTACTCACCCACTTCATATTCTTTCTCCCTATTAAAAAAAGCAAAGCCAAATCAAAACAAAAAAGCAAAGAAGGCATATGTACAACACGTGGAGTCTGTTCTGTCGACCTTCTGCTCCTGAGTATGAGGCCTGCCTTGGAGTGTGGATGCTGATACCCAGTATCACTCAGTTGGAAAATACTGACTTTCCCCCCCTTTCCTAACAGGTATCAATTGCAAATAGCTTCTTAGAGGTGAGACTTTGTGTCCAATTCCCATCCTCTTCTTGGTGATTTTGTCTGATATGAACTAGTACATGCTGTCACAGTCTCTGTGAGTTCATGTGTGCATAAGCCCAGTTGTGTCTGGAAAATGCTGATTCCTGAGAGTCTTCCACCACTCTGGCTCTTACAATTTTTCTGCTTCTCTTTTTCACAGAGCCCTAATCCTTGAGTGGGGAGGGCTATTTGGGCTAGATAGACTCAGTACAGGGTTCTAAAAGACCTTCAAATAAGAACTAATAATCTGAGGCCAATATACCTCATTCTGCAAAATAGAAGCTGAAAGATCATTTTTTCATTCTTTTTACAAAGCCATTCTTACCCTGATACCAAAACCGGATAGGATTCAAGAGCAACAACAAAAAACTTGAAGATCAAAATCCCTTATGAATGTAGTAGTTGCAAAAATTCTCAATAAAATAGTTCCACACCAAATTTAAGAACACATCTAAAAGATTATCCATCATGATTAAGTTGGCTTCACCCCAGAGATTCAGAGATGTTTCAGTATATATAAATCAATACACATAATCCACCACATAGAGACCCTGGATCCTATAGAGCTGTAATTGCAGGTACTTTTGAGCTTCCTGACATATGTGTGCTGGGACACAGACTCAGTCTCCTGCAACAGTTGTAAGCACTCTTAGCCACTGAGCCATCTCTCCATTAACTCAACATTTATTTTTTACTGATAAGTTTTGGTTGTGTTCGTTACTTGTCTTCTTGCTAAGATAAATGCTCCACCCCAGAAGCACCTTAAGGAAGGATTTATTTGGGTTCACAGTTGCACAGAACAGTTCCTCTCATGATGAGCAAGCAAGTTCTAACATAGGAAGGTGCTATGCTCAGTTTGCTTTCTGTTTGATTTGGTGCAGAACACTGGCCCATGGAATGGTCTTACCTACATTCAGTATGAGTCTTCCCACCTTGATTAATCCAGTCTAGAAAATCTCTCACAGATAGATGCAAAGGTTTGTTTTCATGTTGACTCAAGTTGGGGGAAGTTAAGGGAATGAGTTAAGGAGTGAATATGATCCAAAGTATCACATGAAAGAATTAATATAGGTAAGTATTAAATTAGTGTTATTTGTTCACTTGGTCTTGAGAAGTTTGAATACTTTGTAACCCTTTATCAGGCCTAAGGGCTTTTCCTTCAGTCAATTATTTCCTTTGCTATGGGCAGCTATTTTAGCTTGATGTACTCTTTATTTTTTATTTTTGGTTTTTCGAAGCAGGGTTTCTCCGTGTAGCCCTGGCTGTCCTGGAACTCACTCTGTAGACCAGGCTGGCCTCGAACTCAGAAATCCGCCTGCCTCTGCCTCCCGAGTGCTGGGATTAAAGGTGTGCCCCACCACTGCCCAGCTTGATGTACTCTTAATTTTCCTACTTTTGCTTTTCTTTGTGTTTTTGGAGTCTTATCTAAGAAATCCTTAGAACTGAGTTATGGAATTTTCCTCTTAAGTTTTCTTCTAGTAGCTCTACAGTTTCTGTTTTTAGATATAAATTATTCATTTCACTTTTTTCATGTGTGTAAAGTGGTCCAGTTTTATTCTTCTGTATGAACATATGCAGTTTTCTCAACATGATTTGTTGATGAAGTTACCATTTATTCATACTGTATTCATTGTGTCTGTCAAAAATCAAATGGTTCTTAAACTTTTGAGTTTATTATGGTTTTAATATTTTTATTGATCAATGTATTTACACTTAGAGCAGTATCATGTTTTTTAAAAGCCATTTTATTTTTTATTTTAATTTATTTTTACTTGACAAGGATATTTTAAAATATTTATGATATACAGTATGATTTTTTGATTCATGGATTCATTGGGCAATGATAGAATCAGAATAATTAGCCTATACATTTAAAATCCAGTTTTCTAAGTATTTTGAGCCACAAGTATACAGGGGTGAGAATAGATAATAGTTGATCACTGAATACTGAGTTACAGTTAGTTACAAGGTTCTCCTCTGCTCTCGCATAGTAAGATGACTATTGATAACAATTGATAACAGAAATGAGATGTATATTTAAAAATGCTAGAAGAAAATATTTTAAAACTTTTTCTGAGAAAGAAATATTTGAGGAGATAGATAAGTTTAACTTGATTTCATTATTACACAGTGTATCACAATATTACATGTTCTTTTTAGTATATGCATGGCTTATGTATCATTGAACATTTTAAAGCTGGAGGTGGGAAAGATGCCTCAGTGGTTAAGAGTGCTTACCAGTCTTCAGAGAACCCACATGCTGTTCCTAGCTCCCATAGCTTAGCTCGCAGCTACCAGTGACTCCATTTCTAGGGGGTTCAATGCCTTCATCTGGCCTCTAAGCGTTCCTGCACACACATGGTTCATAAATGCACAGAAGCACACACACAGAGACATCAAAATAAATAAATCTTAAAATGTAAAACATTCTAGAATCTAAAATGCATATTACATTTTGCATGCTGCTTGACCCATTGGCTTGTTCCCTTACAAGAAGCCAAGTGGCAGAAATTGAGGTGGGTGATTGGAAGAGTAAGCCATTGTTGCTGCATCAAGGAAGAAGCTTCATGCTTATGAGAAACAGTATGTTGTGGGAAGAAAATCCTCAGGCTGGTTCTAATCTCTGTTTGGCATCAGAAAGGAAGGTTGGATTAGGGGTGTTTTGTGTAATATTGGTTTTTGTTCTTGTTGTTTTGGCCCTGTTAGTCCAAATTCAGCATTTTCCATATTCTGGTTTAGTATGCTTTCCACTTTATACATGCATGGAGATAATTCTTCAACTAATTGAAATAGTTTTATGGACTAGAGAGAACATTCATAATCTGACTGAAAATTGCTCTGAATTTGTCTAGAAGTATTTTGTAAAAGCAAAAAAAAAATCACTTATTACTGTAATAAAAAGGATTTTTGCATTGAATAGAGTGTAGGATAGATAAGAGTCCTGTCATCTGTATACTTTATGATTAAGTACAGTGAGAAAAAAAATGGTTTCAGGTTTCACTGGCTAAAACCAGTTGTGTATTGTTCATTTCCTCTGATGGATATTCAAGCTATTGTTCATTTATAAGCGATGCCATACATTAACATAAAACCTGGATAAATATTTTCCAAAAGGTATTCTGAATAGTATCCCCCACACCCCCATATGTGTCAGGTGCTGAAGTAAATATAAGGATCTAGTCTCATGGGGGGGAGACAGATGATAAGGAAGATAAATTTACAACTGCTGAGCAAACAGTCACCTTAGTGTGAAGTGTGGGATGTGTTAGGAAGGAAAACAACAAGGGCTAGTGAAGTGGGCTGGCTAAAGGGAGGCCATGTCAAATAGTGCTAGGACTTTGAGGAAGTAGCATTTGAGTGAGATCTGAATGACTAAAGAAAACGGGCAAGGTCCTAGTTGAGAGGAAGATGCTATTGCAGGAAGATTCAGTGCAAGGCATTGAGGACAGAATGAGTTACAGAATGAGGATTTCAGTGCTGTAGAGACAGATAGTGTGGTAGAAAGGGACCAAGAAGACTAGAAAGACAGGAATATAGGGCGGGAATTTGTAATGAAATCTTTACTTTTTAATATAGATATTTCAGATTATAAGTATTTCTTTTGTTTTAGTCTCATCTCACCATTTCGAAGTTTTTTTTCCCCTTATGTAAGCATCACACATAATTTTGAATATGCCTATGACCTTTTCTTTTTATGGTAAGATAAATGTAATCTGTGTTTGAATGTGTCTGAAAAGTATACTTTAATATACGTTTAAATAGAGTTTTCTATTCTTTCTTTTCTTTTTTCTGAGACAGGGTTTCTCTGTGTAGCCCTGGCTGTCCTGGAACTCACTCTGTAGACCAGGCTGGCCTTGAACTCAGAAATCCACCTGCCTTTGCCTCCCAAGTGCTGGGAATAAAGGTGTGCGCCACCACTGCCTAGCTAAATAGAGTTTTAATACAGCTATATACATGGACACTCACATTTAAACTTCATAAAAATTTTAAGTTCCCAAAATTATCCTTTTGAACTTTTTTTTTTTTATTCGACACAGGAAAAAGTTAGGACTAGAATTTATTGCAAAAATTATAGAACTTTTAGTACTTCATAACTAAAGCTGTACCTTTTGAGCAGCATGTCCCTGCTTTTCTAAAGCCTGAATCTCTGCATCTCCATTGTCCACAAAAACATAGCTCTCACCTCACTTGGAATAAGGCATAGTTTTTTCAGGCTGCCCCAAATGCCATTGACCAGCACACTTAACAGTTTACTGAAGTTTTTGTAGTAGCAACAAAGAAAGTCACAAATGAAGTGTTTTTAAACTAAAGATAAGGTGGGAACATCCAGTAGGTAGGTTACATCAAAGTGAGTGTCTGCTCTAGGCCCAGATTGTATCTGGTCCCCTTAGTAACCTTGGGGTGGATGAAAGCTAAGTGTCTGTTTTTACATTTCAAAAAGGATGTGACTGATAGTCACAAGACAATTGAGTCAAACACCGAAGTAGGCAATAAATGGCTATTAAGGGGCTAAAGATAGCTCAAGATAATTTGGCTCCAGACCTGAAGCATTAACCTCTCCAGAGTCACAGTTCTTCTAATCAACTCGTCTTTTATGTTTTTACATAGGACTGACTTTTCCCCCTGGGAACTTCACTTCATACTGCTTTTGTGTGTTTAACTTTAGAGATTCTACATGTGAGATCGTGTAATATTTGTACCTGATCCTTTTCACTTAGTATAAGGTCTGTTAGGGTCATTTTTCTTTCTTTTAAAAGTAGATAATATTCCATGTTGCTTGTATCTTTGTTTGTGCACCTGCCATATCTTTATATATTGATTGATACTTGGATTGATTCTGTATGAACCAAATGAATAATATTATAACAGGCACAGGAGTGTAGATAATTCCTTTAGGAATTAGCTCAATTTCTGAGGATGTCTAAGCAGGAATGGGATGGATAGCTGAAATGGTAGTTACATTTTTAATTTTTTGAGGCAGCTCCAAACTGTTTCTTATAAGGGCTATCTATACCAATTAAAATTCATATCAGTAGTGAATACTGGTTCCTACCCCACCCCCATTCTTATAAAGATAAACCTTCCATCTTTTCGCTACTAGCCATTCTAAGAAGAGTGAGGTTCTGGGTACATTGGTTCATGCTTAGAGAAATGCAGCAACTTCAAAGCCATCAAACTGGTCCTCATAGAAAGGCCCGCCGGGTCTACAGAGAAAGACCTTATCTCAAAAAAACCTAAATGAATCAAAAGAAATAGCATGAGGTTATGTCTCAATTGTAGTTTTGAGTTGTATCTGTCTAGTGAGTGGTGAGTGGTGTTGAATTTATTTTTCTTGTACTTGTAAGCCATTTGGATGTCTTCTTTTGAAGAACGTTTGTTCAAGTCATTTGGCCATTTTTAATTTGGTTATATGGCTTTCTTGTCTGTTTGCATTTCTTACATACTTTGGGTAGGAACTCCTTAGCAGAAGTCTGACTTACAATTTCTTCCATTTTGTAGGTATTTCTTTACTGCAATGGTTGCTTCCTTGTTTGTGCCGAAGCATTTTTGTTGCAATGAATATTTTCTGTTTGCTTGTGTTCCATGTGCTTTTGTGGCCATAGCCAAAGCACAATTGCACTTAGTGATATCAGAAAGAGTTCTTTTCTGTGTGTTCTTTCTAGTGGTTTACATTGCACAGTATATGCTGAAGACTTTACTAGACCATGAGTAGATATTACATATGAGGATATAGTTTTATTCTTGCTCATGTGGATATTCAGGTTTTTTTTCAGTGCCATTTATTAAAGAAGATGCTCTTTTCCTGTTGTGTGCTTGGCACCTCTATTGATGTTCATAAAACTGTAGATTAATTTCTTGGCTCTTTTTTTCTCATTCATTTATTTCATTTGTGTACATCTTTTTGTATCAGTGTCATTCTTCTTGTTGTTGTTGTTATCATTATTGCTTTGCAGTAGAATTTAAATCCAGTAGTGTAATGTACTCAGCATCGTGCTTTTATTCAGGACTGCTTTTGCCTTAGAATTAGGGCAATGGCTGTGTGAATGGAGACAGAAGTTTGGGCATGAGAGACTATTTGACATTTACATAACAGATTCTGATAATTAGACATGGAAAATGATAGAAAGCAAAGAGCTAAAGAGATTCACTCACTTTTGACCATGTAAAGGTTGTCACTCATTAAAATGGATACACAAGGAAAAGGAGCAAGGTGCATAATACTTCAGTGGAAAAGTCATCAGTATAGGAAAAGTGGACACTTCCAAGAAAGGGTTATTCAGTGCTTGGGGGAACCCAAAGCAGAAAAGACTCTAGTGTGCAAATTATTGCATCATCAAAGTACATAACTGCTTTGTTCCACTGGTCTGCTTTTGTGCTAGTACAGTTCTTTAATTTATTTTAAGATCTGGAAGAGTAATCCCATTGTCATTGTGATACTTACCATTCTTTTTGCTCCGGATCACTTTGGGTATTCAGGGTCTTTTCTGGTTCCATATAATTTTTTTTCCTCTTTCTGTAAAAGAACGTTTTTGTGTGTAAGTCTATTTATATGATTTATTACATTTATTGGCTTATGTGTTTTTAACTATCCCTGTGTCTCTGGAAAAAGCCAATTTGATTGTGGTGGATGACCTTCATGTTAGGGCACATATTCAATTTGCTAGTATATTATTCAGGATTTTTACATCTATGTTCATTAGGCATATTGGTTTATAGGGTAGGTTTTGTCTTTGTTTTTTGTTTTGTTTTTGGTTGTGTCTCCACTTCATAGAATGAGTTTGGGGAGTGCTCCTTTTGTTATTCTTATTTTGGGATGTTTTAGGAAGTATTGGTTGTAAGGTCTTTTTTGGAAGTGGTTGTTTGAGGGTGGCCTCTCTGCATCTACTCCTGACTTGTAAGGTTTCTGTTAATAATGCTGTTGTTGATCTAATGCTGTTTTTCTTAAATATAACTTAGTGTTTTTCTATTGTACTTTCTGGAAATTTCTCTTGTCTTGTTTTTTTGACCTGGTAAATTTAATATGTCAAGAGCTAAGGTATTTTATGTTTAGACTATGCTTATTTGATATCCTGTGGGCCTCCTGTTCTTATGTGTTCACATCTTCCTTAAGGTTAGGCAAGTTGTCTGCTGTTACTTCTTTGTGCAGGTTTCCTCTACCTTTTACTTTACCCTCTCCTGAATGTGGACGTGTGTTGCTTTGATAACATCCTACATCTTAAGACTGTCTTATTTCTTTCTTTTGCTTTTTAATAACTTCTGTTGAATTTGTTCTCTGACAAAGTACATTCTGGTTACTGCCACCACCCTTACTGTCTCCCAACCCCCTCCAAACTTCCTCTTAGTCTTTTCCCCACATTCTTTTTGCTTGTCTGATTGGTATTTCAATATACCGCTCTGCTTTAGATTCAGGTATTACTTCCTCTACCTGATAGCATCTATTGTTGTGGCTTCAAACTTGATCTTTTCATGATCCTCCTGCCTCCACCTCTTTGATAGCATCTATTGTTGTGGCTTCAAACTTGATCTTTTCATGATCCTCCTGCCTCCGCCTCCTTCAGCAAAGGCTACTATCAGTCTGTGCCACCACAACCTGCTAAACTGTATCTTTTATTTGACTTATGGAGCTCCTTATAATGAGATTTGTGTGTTTTTTCCTTTGCTGAATATCTTATTTCTACTGGTTGTTAATCTCTTAATTTTCTTCAGTATATATTTGTATTCTTGAATTCCATTGATCATTTTATATAATTCTTTTTCAATTCAATTTTATGTTTTGTTTTATCAGATTCTTTTTTGTCTTGCAGAATGTCTTCATATTTCCTACAGACTGGCCTCCAATCATCTCTCATCCAGGCTGCCTTCCAATTGTTGATTCTCTTTATATCACCTTCCTAAATTCTGGGATTACAAATATAAGCCACCACTATTGGCTTGCTTTAAGTTCCCCCCTTTTTGGCATTAATTCCTATCTACTGCAACAAGCAGCTTCTCTGGTGAGGGTTGATCTATGGGTCTACATTAAGAGTCATTTTATTGCTTTGGCTCCTTTAAATTTCTTACCATGTAACATCTCTCATTGGGGTCTGTTTATATTTCTTGTGCTTCTGTGTTGATATTTCCATATCTGGTGAATCAATTATTCCTACCTCTTTTGTGGAGTAGGCTTTGTAGTAAATTGCTTTTCTCTAAAGATATATATCGAGGTGTCAGTTTGGTATGTGTGTTACTAGGCATATTTCCACTCAAACCAAAAGGTCTGTATGGACTCACACTTTTACAGATTTCATTTCATTATGTAAAAGTAACTTTTATTCTCCCGAAGTAATTGTTGTTTCTGAGGCTTACTGCCTCAATCTGTTAACGTAGGCCTAGTCCTAGAAGCTTCTAGCCTCTGTACAATCTATCTAAGCCTAGAATGTTTTCAGTCTCTGAGACTTAACTGCTAAATAAGCTCACCCTTTCTAGTTGTCTCTAGGAATCCTGCCTGGCTGTTTTAACTCAGCTGTTCTGGCTCAAACTTCTCTCCAAGTGGACTGATTCAATCTGGCTTCTCTCTCTCTCTCTCTCAGCCTCTCCTGAATTGTTCTGCTTGGCCTCATACTAATTTTGGCAATAAGTTCTAGTCTTCTGGCTTCTTCTGGTTCGTTCTGGCTCGTTCTGTGTCTATCTTGTTCTCTCTGCAACCTGTCTCTGTAAAAGTCTCCCAGTAAAACTGCCTTTCCTTTTTTCTGCACTGCCCCTTAAGTAGCTTCCCTTTCCTCTCTCTTCTGGGAGAGTTGGGCATATCCTATCCTGTCAAATAATTCTCGGATTCATCACTTTGTCTGCCTCTCAATTAGACATCACTTTCAAGCATGGCTGCCTCCTTCTACAAACTAACTTTACCTTTGCACACTCAGGAATCTTATAAAAGCACTAAAGTCGAAGACATGATATATATGCATAGGACTTGATGAAGACCCATGCAGGCATTGTGCATACTGCCTCAGTCTCTGGATTCATGTGAGCTTTGTTCATGTTGATTCAGACGGCCTTGTTCTCCTGGTGAACTCCATCCATTCTGGCTTTTACACTCTTTCTATCTCCTCTTCTATGGGGTTCCCTCAGCTCTGAGGGGAGAGATTTGATTGAGACATCCTATTTACAGCTATGTCTTCCAAGGTGTCTCTCTCTCTCTCTCTCTCTCTCTCTCTCTCTCTCTCTCTCTCTCTCCATAATCTGGCTGTTAGTCTCTAAATTGCTTCTTATATGCTGTAGAAGGAAGCTTCTCTAATGATGGCTGAAATAGGCTGATCTATTAGTATAGCAGAATATCATTAGGAGTAATTTCATCACTACTTTTCTTCTGCTCTTTCAGACCAGTAGTATTTGGTTTTACCCTAGGTCTCTGGGCTATTCTCTGGCTCTTGGTCACCCAAGTAGTATCGGGTATGGGGTATGGGTTTTATCTTATGCACTGGGCCTTAAGTCAAATCAGACATTGGATGGTTACTCCCACAAGCTTTGTGCCACCATTGCCCTAGCATGTCTTGCAGGCAGGACACCATTTTAGGTCAAAGGGTTTGTGGCTGGCTTGGTGTTCATGTGTCTCCTTTGGTAGTGTGCAAAGTACCTTCCCGTAACAAAAGATGCTTGAAAGCTGGGGTGAGGACTCTATGTAGGCACTGACATCTCCATGTAAAGATGTGGTCTTCAGCAATGGGACCTTGCTGTCTGTCTGTGAAAAGCAAACTATAGTCTGGGCAATGGGCTGGGTTGTTTGGAGATTCCCATCAGACCTCTTTGGCCATCAACTCAGTTAAATGTAGCTTAATCCTAGTCCTGGAAGCTTCCTTTGGTGAAAAGAGATGGCCCATTGGGACTCTCTCACCTCTATTAATTGGGGATTTCATCTAGATCATATATGCATATATTTTAGGAAGTTTCTATTATTATATTAGGTTTCTATACCACCCTTCAAATGCCCCTTAGCTTTAGCTTTCTCTCTCCATATCTCCTCGGTCACTGCCCTCTTTCCACCCCTTCCCCACGTGATCCTTCCTTTCCAGCCCCAGCTATGTTTCCATAACTATTCTATTTCCCTTTCCTAAGAGATCAATGTGTTCCCTCTCGTTCCTTACTCTATACTTATGCTCTGTGATTCTATGATTGTAGCTTGGTTATCATTGACTTCACAGCTAATATCCACATATAAGTGAATATGAACTATATTTCTCCCTCTGGGTTACCTCACTCATGATGATTTTTTTTCCATTCATTTGTTCCATTAACTTTACTTGCAAACTTATTGATGTCATTTTTTAAAGAGCTGAGTAATATTCCATTATGTAAGTGTACCACCTTTTTTTATCCAGTCTTCTGTTGAGAGGCATCTAGGTTGTTTCCAGTTTCTAACTCTCATGAATAGAGCAGCAGTGAACATGGATGCGAAAATAGCATTGTGGTAGGGTGAAGCATCCTTAAGCCTAAGAGTGGTATAGCTGGATCTTGAGATAGGTCACCTGCCATCATCTTGAGGAACTGCCACACTAATTTCCAGAGTGGTTGTACCAAGTTTGCACTCCCGCCAGCAATGGATGGCTGTTCCTCTTACTGTGCATCTTTGTCAACATTAACTGTTACTTGTTTTGTTAATCTTAGCCATTCTGATAGATATAAAATGGAATCTCAAAGTAATCTTGATTTGCATTTCCCTGGTAACTAAGGATGTTGAACTTTATTTAAGTGTTTCTCAGCCATTTGAGTTTCTTCTATTGATAGTTTTCTGTTTAAATCTGTGCCCCAATTTTAATTAGGTTATTTGTTTTCTTAATATCTAGTTTCTTGAGTTCTTTATACATTTTGGATATTAGCCCTCTATTGGATGTAGAGTTGGTTAAAATCCCTTTCTGTAGGCTGCTGCTTTGTCCAATTGATGGTGTCCTTTGCCTTATAGAAGCTTTTCAGTTTCATGAGATCCATTTGATTCTTAGTGCCTGCACTAAGGGCATTCTGTTCAGAAAGTCTTCTCCCATGCCAATGAGTTCAAGGCTGTTGTTCCCTATTTTCTCTTCTATCAGATTCAGTGTATCTGGTTTTACATTGAGGTCTTTGATCCATTTGGAGTTGAGTTTTGATCAGGGCGATAACTATGGGTCTGTTTGAATTCTTACTCATGCATATAGTTTGACCAGCATTGTTGAAGATGCTGTCTCTTTTCCAGTGTGTTTTCTGACCTTTTTTTTTTTTAAATCAAAGATCAGGTATCCACAAATGTGTGGATTTATATCTAGGTCTTCAATTCAACTCCATTGATCATAGTGTTTGTTTTTATGCCAATAAGACAGACTATATTATACTATAGCTCTATAGTACAACTTGAAATCAGGAAAGGTGATATTTCACTAAGGATCGTAGGTTTATTTAAATTGCTTATCTGATTTGCAGTTAGCCTACTTGCTTCCCAGGGAGTGTCTGCTGGAGTTAGGGGGCTGAGATAAAGCAATGAGTGGCTGGAAGGTGGTTTGGAGGGAAGGTCTTTATGATCCACTGGAGTTGGTTGTAGGGGCAAAAGCTGTTTATGAGACTGGGATGTCAGATTTGAAGGAGCAGAGGGAGAGGTGATGATTTATAGTCAGCCTACCTGTTTCCCTGGCTGGAGAGGCATGTGTGTTTAGAGTTGTGTGTTCTAGAGTAGGGGCTGGAATAAAGACATGGGTTGGGAAAGGGAGGTTAGTAGGGCATGTGGGATGTAATGGAGATGGGAGGCACTAGCAGGCCTGCTGCAGAGCTGGGGTTGGGACTGGGGGATTGGATCTGGAGGAGCAGATGGAAAGATAAAGATCTGCAGTCAGCCTACCTGCTTTTTCTGGCAAGAGTGGCCTGTGCTTTCCCAAGGAGTGCCTGTTGGAGTTGGCGTCTGCAACAAAGCAAGAGTTGGGGTTGGGGAGTAAGAAGTGGGATAGATGTAAGATCCACTGCAGATGGGGGTGGGGGAAGAAGGGAGGCTATGCAAGTGGTCTGCTGCAGAGCTAAGGATAAGACTGGGGAATTGGATTTGGAGGATCAGAAAGAAAGGTGAAGATCTGGCATTAGCCTACCTGCTTTCCTGACCAGAGTGGCCTGTGGGCTTCCAGGGAGTCAACATTCTTCTTTTTATTTTAATAAATTGCTATCTTTATGATAATTTCATATTTGTATATCATGTAATTTGTGCATATATACTTCCTATTGCCTTCTTAATTCTTAATCATCTTTCTGTTTTTGACTCAAATGTCATTTCTTAATGAAACTGCTTCCTATACCCAGAGTAGATGAGTTTTCTCTGTGGTTAAGACTCATTGATCATCGTACATCATACTTCTAGTGTAGATAATATTGAAAACAATCAATTTATGTTGTTTGAATAACTTCTTCACTAGAATATATTCCACAGGAACATGCATTATTTATAATTTTTAAAAATAAAAAATTATTATTAAAAAATAAGTTTTGTACATACTTTTTACTCCGATAATATTGGTTGATTAATTGAGTTGGAATCCTGGAGCATCTGAGAGTTTATTTCCATTTGTGTGTGTGTGTGTGTGTGTTATATGTATGCCCATGGCTATTATTTTGAATCAGCTTTAATTATTCACTTAGTCAGGGGCTCTTAATCAAACCAAGTTCTTATTGCTATTACTAGTCTTCCTAGCTTGTTTAGGGGATCCCGTGTCTCTACCTTCTGAGGCTGGAATTATAGGTGGGCTACCACGCCCACCTGGCTACTCCATCAGTTCTGGGAATTCAAACTCCAGGCTTTAAGCTTTAGTGGGCAAGCTCTTTTAAAATTTTATTTACATTCCAGATGTTTCTCTCCTCCCAATCTTCCCTCCCTAAGTTCCTCATCTCATTCTCCCCCCCCCCTTGCTTCCGAGTGGGTGCTCTCTCCCCACATTACCCTTCCCTGGGTCATCAAATCTCTACAGAATTAGGCACATCTTCTCCTATCTGCTACATAAGTGCTGGGGGCTATGGACCAGCCTGTGTATGCTCCCTGATTGGTGGCACAGTCTCCGAGAGCTCCCAGGGGTCCAGATTAGTTGATACTGTTGTTCTTCCTATGGCTTTATCATTTTTTTGAGCCCCTTCAGTCCTCCCCGTAATTTCTCCATAGGGGTCCCCGACTTCAGTCCAATAGTTGAGTATAAGTATCTGCATCTGTCTCAGTCAGCTGCTGGTAGGGCCCCTCAGAGGTCAGCCAGGCTAGTCTGTAAGCACATCATAGCATCAGTAATAATGACAAGGTTTGGTGCCCCATTCCAAGAGATGGATTCCACGTTGGACCAGTCACTGGTCAGCCTTTCCTTCAGTCTTTGCTCCATTTTTGTCCCTGCTTTCTTTCAGACAGTAACAATTCTGGGTCAAAAATTTTGATGGTGGGTTGGTAACTCCATCCCTCCACTGGGGACCCTGTCTATCTACTAGAGATGGTCTTTTCAAATTCCCTCTCCCCACTGTTGGGCATTTCAGCAAAGGTCACCCCCATTGAGTCCTGGGAACTTCTCATATCCCAGGTCTCTGGGACTTTCCAGAGGGTCCTCTCACCTCTCACCCCTAGAAGCTGCATATTTCTATTCATTCTCCTGGCCCCATGGGAATCTCTCCTGTTTCCCTCCCCCCCCATATCTGATCCTGCTCTCCTTTTCTGCTCCCCCTTCCTTATCTCACCCGGGACCCTCGCTCCCTCCATCTCAGGTGATTATTTTGTTCCCCCTTTGAAGTGGGTGGGATTGAAGCAACCTCACTTTGGCCTTCTTGTTAAACTTCTTAGGGTCTATGAGTTGTATCATGGGAATTCTGTACTTTTTGGCTAATATCCACTTATCAGAGATTATATAGGTGGGCAAGCTCTTAACTACGTGGCCATATCCATAGCTTAGCACCTGAGTTTTGATAAGAAATAGAAACTTAAATACTTGCTTAATGGTACAGAAGGAAACAGTCCCTTGGTAAAGTGCTTGCTATACTTACATGGGTTTGGATCCTCTTTACTCATAAAACTAGCTTATAATCCCAGAACTGGAGATGTAGAGACAGAAGGCTATCTGGAGCTTACTAGCCTGCTAGTATAGTCAAATCACTGAGCCTAGGTTAATTGAGATACTGTTAAAAACTAAGGTTGAGAAATAGTTAAGAGAGAAGAGACATCCAGTGTTGACCTGTAACTTACACACACACACACACACACACACACACACACACGAAACATGAGCACCTGTACCCACACATAGGTGTGCACATATACACACACAAACAAATAATATTAACTTAATTAATGGATGAATCAGTATATATATAGGATGAGTTTATGCTTTAAAGTTCTCTGTTATTCATATAAACTATATTTTACCCCCTCCAATAACTTCAATTATATTTTCCATTCTACCTTTAAAGAATCCATAGGATGATAGGTCTAATTAATGAAAATGTCTTTTCTGAGATCTAATTGTTACTCCTATATAATTGCTGTGATAGAATTTGTGTATTTGTCTTAGCATGTTAGACAAAGAAAATGGTAACTACAAAGCCCTTGATAGGAAAGGAAGTCTAGATTCTCTGTGTTTCACAAGTGGACTGATCTCCTGGAATACAGCAGCTAAAGGGGAACGTTATTCAAAATGAGATCGAAAGAGTAAAATTAATGGAAACAGAAACCATTCTTTGTTTTTAGCCTTCCCAAGCCAACCAATCAGTTCTTCCCAGTGTGCTCTCTTCCCTGATCCATACAGCCTTTGAAAACAGTGTAGCTGGCATTTCAGGAGCATCGGGGAGCTTTTCAGAAAGGATTCTGACCAGAGATTTCTTAGTGACTCATGCTTCAGCATAAAGGGAAGGATCTTCCTCTGTTTAGTGATAGAACAAGAACATATATGAAGTAACTAAACAACAATATGACTGTGTATGGAATACACAGACACACATGCACATGGTGTGTGGTAATCTGTCGTCATTACAAAGCACTAGACAAAATGACAAAGGACCATATTCTTTTAAACAAGCACATTTTTAAAAAAATATTTATTTTTATTTTATGTACATTGGTGATTTGACTGCATGTATGCCTGTGTGAGGGTGTCAGATCCCTTGGAATGGGAGTTACAGACAGTTGTGAGCTGCAGTGTGGGTGCTGGGAATTGAACCTGGGTCCACTGGAAGAGCAGTCAGTGTGCTTAACCACTGAGACATCTCTCCAGCCCCCTACATTTCTAATTAGATATTGATGGTTTGCATTTCTAGCTCATTTTAAGTACAGTCCTTCTTATTCCTCTTATTAGTGAATAATTTCAACAACTTGTTAAAGCCATTGATACAATTTCTTTCTGTCATTTACTTATCAAACACTTCACCCCCCATAATCTGTTTTTACTTTTACTTCTCTTTATTCTGTCAGTCTTAAAATAATTCTCTGACAGAAGGATAAAAAAATCTTTATAGAATTGAAGGTGGGGAAGAACCTTTTCTGTTTCTACAATGTTCGCTTTTATACAGTTGATGAGCTTTCTACTCCGGTTTTATTTATCTTGTTCTGAATATCACCACAATGTCCTTTCTGCTACCTTAATATTATTAGTTTTGTATTCCTTGGTGGATTGGGGGGGGGTATCCTTTCTACTCCTTTGAACCGTGGGTGAACAAGGTAGCTCCCATTTCTGTTAGTAGTGAAAAGGAAAAAGAAAACATGGATTCTTTTAAGAGAGATTTAAGAGAGAGAGAGAGAGAGAGAGAGAGGAGACACGAACACATAGGTCCAACTCATCCTGAGTAATTTGGGGAGAGTTTAATATTGTAACTACTTACAGAGTTCCAAGGAAGGGAATAGGGAAATCATCACAAAGGGTATTATCATTTCCTATGTATAATGATGCAAGTGATTATTATTATTATTATTATTATTATTATTATTATTATTATTATAACTGATAGGGCATACATAGAGAACGATGACTAGAAAACTCAGAATTAATATTTAGGTCTATTAGTAGCCACTGGACAGAGTGATGGTCTTTGAATAGATGTACCAATCAGTCTACAGCCATCTTTCAGGTTTTGTACTTGGAGAGTAAGTACTTTATTTTTCCTCCTTCAGGATTTCTGATAGTATTTCTGATTCACTAAACACCGACAAAAGCTATAGAAGGGGAGCCCATTTATGATGCATATGCTAGCTTCCAGGGTCACAGCCCTGAGTGGTCTCTCCCTGAGTGGAGAGAGTTGAGATCATCTGCAGGACAAAATAGAAGATATTGACAGTCATGACTCTCTGTATAGAAAGCAATTTATTAAGTAGTTTTGGTATGAACAAATCACCTGCATGTGCTCTTAAAGATTTCTTTAGGAAGGTATATATGTTTGTCTGCACGTAAATTTATTCACTGTGTTGGTGAGTTTGGCATCACTGTGACATACCCAACAGAAACAATATAATGGAGGGAAAGTTGAATTCGACTCATGGTTTCAGAGGGTCCAGCTCACTGCAAAGGAGGCTTGGTGGCAAGAAGAGTTCAGTGCATGGTCACCGGAGTGTGTGGTAGATAACATATGATGGCAAGATCAAGAAGCAGAGAGGCCAGGGTAGAAATATTAGTGGGTTTTATTATTTATTTATTTATTTATTTATTTATTTATTTATTTGGTTTTTTGAGACAGGGTTTCTCTGTGTAGCCCTGGCTGTCCTGGAATTCACTCTGTAGACCAGGCTGGCCTCGAACTCAGAAATCCACCTGCTTCTGCCTCCCAAGTGCTGGGATTAAAGGTGTGTGCCACCACTGCCTGGCTAGTGGGTTTTAATTAGACTGACTTATGTTTACCACCAAGGCCCTCCCTAAAGGTTTCAAAGTCCCTTCCAGCATCACCTGCAGACAGGGAGCAAGTATTTAGTCATAATCCTTAGGGGAATATTTTGGATCCAAGCTATAGCAACTACTTTGTTTCACAGTCAAGTTAATGATCTCAACAGAAGCTGCTCCAATGAGGACTGTCCTTGATTTTTATTCCCCATACACTTGCCTCCCCCCCCCCCCCCCCCCCCCCCCAGTTACGAGGTACTTGTGGTTGGCTCTATTATAAAGAAAGTGCTTTAAGCTCACCATTGTGAAGGTTCAAGGGCATCACTGGTATCTGTGTGGCAATGCTAACTACTTTGTAGATAATAGAATACCAGTGACAATAATGCATGCATGTGCAGTGGGAAGCATCACACAGAAAGACAGGAAGCCAATCGAGGAGGAACCAGGTTAATTTTTTTTTTTTGAATCACTGTTGAGAACTATTTCAGGTTCATAAGAGCGACATCCGTTCAAGAACTATGTATGTCTCCACTGATGTAATCAACTTTTGCCAGACCATAAAGGCCTATGAGCTTTTAACATCACCACAGTAGTAAAGACACAATGCTCTGGGGACACGTTAGTACCATATAGAAACCATACAAACTCTGAAGAGTGGATTCATGTCTATTCTTGTTTACTTGATTTTTTTTTTTAGACAGGGTCTTGTTCTGGCTTTCAGGGTGGCCTAGAACTCATTGTGGAGCCCACATTGACCTAAACTTCTGGCATAAACCTTCTTTTCTCTCTTCCTGAGCCCTGGGATTACAGGCACGAGTGACTGGAGGTAGTTCTGGATATAGGCATTCAGCAGTTGGGGTAATAAAAGTGGTAGAACGCGAGAAAAAAAATACAAAGTAGAATGTGCAAATGTAGGATGATTTTGGGAATATTTATTTGTCAGATCGACATCTCTGCTGCACAAGGTGAAGCTGTTAGGTGGGTTTGGTGTATGCGTTAGTTACTTTGCTCTTTTCTGTGGCCATGTTCTTGACAAGAAATGCTTTAAGGAAAGAAGGGGGTACAGCTCAGGGGAATGCACTCCACCATGGCAGGGAAAACTCCACAGCAGGAGCAGGAGGCATCAGCAGTCTGGAAGCCTGGCTGTAAAACCTCCACCTCCACCTCCACCCTGCCACAGTGACTCACTTTGTCCAGCAAGGCTCCACCTCCAAAAGGCTCCATGACCTTCCAAAACAGCACCACTACAACATGTGGAGGGCATTTCACATTTAACCTATATCCGTAGTCCATTTGCTACTTTTAACGTATCCGTATATATGGATTCACCTATACATCAGATAGTTGAGCATGCAGAATTTAGAGGCATATAAATGAAAATATCTTGGCATCTGCCAATGTTCATGTCTTCCCTATGCACACTGAGGCTTCTGCAATGTAGCCATATTCATATGTAAAAATCCAAGTCATTCCTCTGTTTTCAGTAGTTCAGCTATGCTATAGTTTCTTTATTTTCCTGTCATAGGCAATAGTTTCAAATTTACCATTGCAGATAGAGCACTTAAGATTTCAAAAATATGTGCTAATCAATTTTAAAAATACAAATTAAAGCAAAAGTGAGATATTATCTCACCTCCACTGAAATAGCCTTTAGGGACACAACATAGATCTCAAATGTTAATGATCCAGAAGAAAGGGTATCTTGGTATCCTAGTGGTGGGAGAGTAACTTAGGATAACCATCATGGAAACAATATTAGAATTCCTTAAAGAATTTAATATAGATGCACATATTTATGCAAGATAAGTATGAGATAGTTAAACTTCATGGGAAAGTACCTGTCACACATTTGATGAATGGATCAATTAAACTTCCTGTCATCACTGCTGAAATTTTAGAAGCTACCATAATAATTTGGAGTTTTGAAAACTACCAACTTATCTTGTATAATAATTTAATTTTAAAAGTAGGGATTTCTGGTGAAACACACAGTAATTCTTAGCTAACCAGACTACGGGGCTGAGAGAGCATGCCATCTGTTTGCTTATTGCAGATGAAAAATAACAGGAATTTAAAAATTTCACATTCAATACTGTATCTATATACTCATATAAGTGCTTTACATTAATTAAGCCCTGAATATTGACTATGACCTTATAAAATAGATACTGTTATTATTATTATCATTTTGTAGGTGGGAAATAAAGGCATAAAGCAAGTCATGGAGTTGTGCATACAGTAGCTCTGAGGTCTACATTTTAACCACTTTACCGAAGGTGAACCTGCCTACCTTTACACCTTTGGTTAGTGTTAGACTAGGTTCTCATCTAGATCTTGGGTCTTTCTGTTGTATAAGGCCATAGTTTTGCCTGTCAAATCTCTTTTACCTTGTTAGTTACTTTACATTATGAGTTTATTTTCATATTTGTTACACAAATGTACTTCAAATAAAACACCCTAGGGCTGTATTATAAAAGAGAGCTTTTCATAATAGAATACTTCAAGAGTTTATTAGCTCTTTGGGATTGGATCATTGGGATCATTATAGCAGTTGCTATAACTCTTTAACACTTGCTTTAAAATTGAGAATGGGCCTTCTATTTTGGAGTATACAATAGTGCCTAGTCTAGAAATCTATTTAATGTTTTCAGTCTCAGTCAGAGTCTCAACTGAAAGAAATAGCAAGACTCATAAAAATAAATTTTTCATCCGTTGTCATTATTTTCCTACAATACAGAAGCAGATAGAGCTAGGAGGTGGGACCTACTGAGCTTGCAGACATCTATGGCATGCCACTTAGAGCTAAGAGTTGGGACCTATCAAGCTCGCAGACATATTCAGGCTGTGACTTTGGTGAACTTGCTCTACAAATGGTGTAATGGAGGTAAAAGCAGATTTCAAAGCATAATAGCAGTAAGCTCAGGATAGAGCCTCCTTCCTTGCTCTGTTTGAAGCTACTGGCCGGCAATGAAAGCATTCATTCTCTGGAGGAAGCAAAAGACACAGTAAGCCTTTTAGAGAAAAAGAAGGATGTGTATGTGTCTAGTGTAAGGAGGGAGAATAGGGACAACAAGTGTAGGGTTTATCAGCGGGTCTCAGGGTGACATTAGTCACAGTGTTGGGTTAGTGTCATGATGGCTTTCAAATGAAAAATGAACACTTTGTCCCTTAGTGCTCATGGGTATGGTTGGTACTGATAATGCTTGTGTTATTTTTGCTAGCGGAGGGTTGAATGGTTAGAGGTATTAGTGAATATTAGTGTCATAGCTGTTTAGATATTATAAGTACTGGATCTTTGTAACCTAGGTCAAAATAAGACTCACCATATATGGCAAGCTGGCTTCAAATTTGCCAGCCTCTTACCTCTGCTTACCAAGTGCTGAGACGACAGGTGTACGCTGTTGTGATCGGTATTACTGTGATAGCATGAGTGGAATGGTTATTTGCCTTGGAGTTAGATATTGTTTCTTTATTATCCTTTATGTAATTCCCTTTCAAATTCAAGGTAAAAGAAAGAGGATTTATTTATTTATTTATTTATTTATTTATTTAATGCGGCTGACTATGTATGCTAGCTATAAAACTTGGATCCTTTGGAAGAGCAAATAGTACTCTTAACCCCTGAGCCATCTCTGCGGCCCCAGAAAGAGTTTTTTGAGTGAAAGAATAGAATTCTACTGTTATTGCTGCTTTGCTCCTTTCTCTGCTATTAACATTCTGTCCTAAATAGATTTTCAACTGTTCATTTATTATATTTGTTATATTAATTATATTTTTAAAATTGTTGATACTTTATTTACATTTCTTTTCTCTTTTTTTGTGCTTTTGAGACCTTTATTTACATTTCAAATGTTTCCCCCTTTCCAGATCTCCCCTTTGGAAACCCCCTATCCCCTTCCCCTTCCCCCTCCCCCTGCCTCTATGGGGGTATTCCTCCATCCACCCACCCACCCACTCTTGTCTTCTCTCCTTGGCATTCTCCTATACTGGGGCATCTAACACCCTCAGGCCCAAGGGCCTCTCCTCCCCCTGATGGATAACAAGGCCCTCCTCTGCCACATATGTGGCCTTTGGTTGGTGATCCAGTCTCTGGGAGCATGGGGTGGGGGGTCAGGCCAGTTGACACTGTTGCTCCCTCCCTAGGGCTGCAAACTCCCTCAGCTCCTTCAGTTCCTTCTCCAAGTCCTCCATCTGAGAACTCACACTTAGCCCTACAGTTGCTGTGAAGTGACTCTTGAGTATTCCGAACTTTTGGGCTAATATCCACTTATCAGTGAGTACATACCATGTTCATTCTTTTGTGACTGAGTTACCTCACTCAGGATGATATTTTCAAGTTCCATCCATTTGCCTGCGAATTTCATGAAGTCATTGTTTTTAATAGCTGAGTAGTATTCCATTGTGTAAATGTACCACATTTTCTGTATCCATTCCTCTGTGGAGGGACATCTGGGTTGTTTCCAGCTTCTGGCTATTATAAATATGGCTGCTATGAACATAGTGGAACATGTGTCCTTATTACATGTGGAACATCTTCTGGGTATATGCCCAGGAGTGGAATAGCTGGGTCTTCAGGTAGTATTATGTTCAGTTTTCTGAGGGTCCACCAAACTGATTTCCAGAGTGGTTGTACCAGCTTGCACTCCCACCAGCAATGGAGGAGTGTCCCTCTTTCTCCGCATCCTCGCCAGCATCTGCTGTCACCTGAGTTTTTGATCTTAGCCATTCTGACTGGAGTGAGGTAGAATCTCAGAGTTGTTTTGATTTACATTTCCCTGATGACTAAGGATGTTGAACATTTCTTTAGGTGCTTCTCAGCCATTCGAGTTTCCTCAGTTGAGAATTCTCTGTTTAGCTCTGTTCCCCATTTTTTGATAGGGTTATTTGGATCTCTGGAGTCTTAACTTCTTGAGTTCTTTGCATATATTGGATATTATCCCTCTATCGGACGTAGGATTGGTAAAGATTTTTTCCCAATCTGTAGGTTGCCATTTTGTCCTATTGACAGTGTTCTTTACCTTACAGAAGCTTTGCAATTTCATGAGGTCCCATCTGTCGATTCTTGATCTTAGAGCATAAGCCACTGGTGTTCTGTTCAGGAACTTTTCCCCTATGCCCATGTGTTCGAGACTCTTCCCCACTTTCTCTTCTATTAGATTCAGTGTATCTGGTTTTATGTGGAGGTCCTTGATCCACTTGGACTTGAGCTTTGTACAGGGAGATAGGAATGGATCAATTCTCAATCTTCTACATGTAGACTGCCAGTTGAACCAGCACCATTTGTTGAAGATGCTGTCTTTTTTCCACTGGGTAGTTTTAGCTCCTTTGTCAAAGATCAAGTGACCATAAGTGTGTGGGTTCATTTCTGGGTCTTCAATTCTATTCCATTGATCTACCTGCCTGTCACTGTACCAATACCATGCAGTTTTTATGACTACTGTTCTGTAGTACAGCTTGAGGTCAGGGAGGCTGATTCCCCCAGAAGTCCTTTTATTGTTGAGAATAGTTTTTGCTATCCTGGGTTTTTTGTTATTCCACATGAATTTGAGAATTTCTCTTTCTAAGTCTATGAAGAATTGAGTTGGAATTTTGATGGGGATTGCATTGAATCTGTAGATTGCTTTCGGCAGGATGGCCATTTTAACTATATTAATCCTGCCAATCCATGAGCATGGGAGATCTTTCCATCTTCTGAGGTCTTCTTCTATTTCTTTCTTCAGAGACTTGAAGTTCTTGTCATACAGATCTTTCACTTGTTTGGTTAGAGTCACACCAAGATACTTTATATTGTTTGTGATAATTGTGAAGGGTGTCATTTCCCTAATTTCTTTCTCAGACTGTTTATTACTTGAGTATAGGAAGGCTACTGATTTGTTTGAGTTAATTTTATATCCGGCCACTTTGCTGAAGTTATTTATCAGCTTTAGCAGTTCTCTGGTGGAGTTTTTCAGGTCACTTAAGTATATGATCCTATCATCTGCAAATAGTGGTATTTTTATTTCTTCCTTTCCAATTTGTATCCCTTTGACCTCCTTTTGTTGTTTAATTTCTCTAGCTAGAACTTCAAGTACTATATTGAATAGATAGGGAGAAGTTGGACATGGTTATCTCATTAGATGCTGAAAAAGCATTTGACAAAGTTCAACATCCCTTCATGATAAAAGTCTTGGAAAGATCAGGAATTCAAGGACCATAAACATAGTAAAAACAATATACAGCAAACCAGTGGCCAACATCAAACTAAATGGAGGGAAACTTGAAGCAATTCCACTATAATCAGGAACAAGACAAGGCTGCCCACTATTTCCCTATCTATTCAATATAGTACTTAAATTTTAATTTCCATGTTAGTAACTAAAAGTAGAAATACTCTGCTTAGTGGAGAGAATGAAACCAGTCTTTGACATAGCCCTCGGTAGTTGTGATGCTAAAGGCTTTGAGTTACCTCTGCTTATTGTATGAATGTGTGTTATACACCAAAAGCTATATTAGACAGACTTCTATAGAGTAGCATAAGCCATAGAATATTTATGTCTATAATGTGTAGTCTTATATTATATGTGTTAAAATGTATTAGGTTGCCTTGCAATGCCTTTGCTTGTCAGTCCCATAGTTGTTTGCACTCAGGGGAGGAACATAGATTTAGCTCTAAGTCTTGGAAGCTCCTTGGCAAGCTGTCGGAGATCAGTCCACATTGGAAGGCTGAAGCTGTGCTCAGAGAGCAGCAGAAGATGGCAGTAGAGGTTGCAGGCTCAAGCATTCATGAAGACGATCTGGCAGAAAGGCAGCAATTTTTCTCTCCAATTTTTCACTGAGGAGTGATGTCAACTTTCAGGATGGCCCTTACCTGCACAGGCAGCCTTCCCTCAAATGCCCTCATAGAGTCTCATGGTGGATTCTAAGTCTCTACATATATTATATAATATATATATATATATATATTATATATATATATGGAGAGAGAGAGAGAACACAGAACCATAAGAAATGACGTTTTAATATTTATTGTTATTGAAAATCCTATTTTTATGCATTATATTCTGATCATGGTTTCTTCTCCCCCAATGCTTTCCAGATCCTCCCTCCTCCCTCACCCACCAGCTTCATACCCTTTTTTCCTCTCTCTCTCTCTCTAGAAAACAAACAGACAAAGAAACAAACAAACCATAATGGAAAAACACACACACACACATACATAGGTCCTTGAGCGCGTGCACAGGCACATACGCGCGCGCGCGTGCGCACACACACACACACACATACACACACAAACCATAAACACACAAAATCCAAAACTATAATATACAAGCAAAAGATCAGGAAGATTTAAAACAAGGCCCAATTCAAGCAATATTAGAGTTTCTACAAGAATATCACTGAGTTCTTTTTTGTTGGCCATCTACTGCTCGGCATGTCCCTAAGAATGCTTAATATACCCAGCGAGATCCCATTGGGGAGAAGTGATTTTCCCTTGCAAAAAGATGTCAATTAGTTTTTCTAGATGTAGTAATCTAGACTGGTCAGTATTGTCTTCTATATGCTCATGGCTTTTATGGTTTCTGTTGAGGTCTTTGCCTTTCTGTGTGACTTTGTACTTCCTTCTTGCTGCTGTGAATGTGGGTCCTTTGTTCTCTGTAGTTAATGTTTTAATTGTCACGTGGGGTGGGCACATTGTTTTCTGGTGTTGTTTTGAAGTTCTAAAGGCCTCCCGAGTCTGGATTATCATCTCCTTCTTTATATTTGGGATTTTTTTGGGCCCTGTTTAATTGAATATTATTTATGCCTTTAATCTGATTGTCTTCCATTTCCATGATTTGTAAATTTTGTTTTTTGATCGTGTTGTACAGAACTTACTTGTTCTGTTCACAGTTTGCTTTATCACTGTCCGTATCTGAATAGTTTAAATTCATCTATCTTATCCTCCGTTTCTGCTAGTCTGTCTTTCTTGAACCAATCTGTTGTGAAGCCTCTCTGCTGTTTTTTTTTACTAGACTTACTGAGTTTTACATTTTTAAATTTTAAGTTGTATTGTTTTAGTATTTTATTGCTATTGAATCCTTTATTGGTTTTCTATAGTCTGTTGTTTATTTGTATCCTCTTCATTTTTTATCAAACCCTCCTAATCGTTCCTTTAAATCCTTGAGATTTCATTGAATTCACTGTATTTGGGAGCCATTAATGTGGAATTGGTATTTTTCAGGGGTGTGTGTCATACAGTCTTGTTTTTTTTGTCTTTGTTACAGTACTGTATTGGAATGTACACATCTGTGGTTGTTCTTTGTTTGGAGTTCTAAATTAGCTGCATTCTTTCATTTGAAGTATTTACAATGTTTGAGTGATGGGGTTCTGTAGACTTGAACTGTTTAGAAATTTGACATTCAGTCCATATGTGCAAGGTATTTGGCGTATTACTCCTAGAGAGTAGAATTAACTACAGGAAAACCACTATTACTGAGTAGGCCTACCATGCAAATCTACTGGCCAATACATAGTAGTGTGCCTTTTAACTTGAATAGCTACAGAAGTTGAAATAGTTAAGGGTAGCATGTTACACTCGGATATAGGATACATAGATAAAGACTGAGGGAAGTGCTTGGATGACTTGAGTTTAACCTCTGGAATGCTTGTAAAGGTGGAAGGAGAGAACTGACTCCATAAAAACGTCCTCTGACCTCTCTGTGTCCTCTATGGTATGTGCAAACCCCCACATACAACATATTCACCAATACTGGTAATAGTAGTAATGATTTTAAAATATTAGGAGCTAAAGAGAAGTAGGCAGGGTGAGGATAAGAGTCAATATTATAAGAGCCATGAAAAAAACTATGGTAGGGGAAGTGTGAGGGATTATTAAGGCCTGTGAACTTTGGGAGTTTTGAAGCTCTGGAATGCTGTAGTGGAGGAAAGTAGGTGTGGTAGTTTGAATGAAAATAGCCCCATAGGCTCCTAGGGAGTGGCACTATTAGTAGGTGTGGCCTTATCGGAGTAGGTGTGGCTTTATTGGTATATGTGTGTCTGTGGGGATGGGCTTGGGGGTTTCAGAAGCCCAGTTCAGGCCCTGTCTATCTGTCTGTTTCTCTCTC